>JAULBY010015179.1:0-21406 GCA_032358315.1 Ophiocytium majus
CAAGCAGACCTGCCGTCCCTCTCATCCTACAAGCAAGCAGGTGCAGTGTGTGTGTAGCATGCCTAGGACAGAAGTACTTAATTTGTAAAAAGAGTCTTCGGCGCCGGGACAAAGGGCACCAAGGCCAAGGCACTCTCTGACCTGCGCAAGTCGGCGGACTATCTCTTTTCATTGGTGTACTTCGCCGTCTTTCGCAAGAGCGACGAGTTCGACCCGATGCAGCTGCCTGCGGACACAAGAGGTGTGTGAGTTTGTGCTGCCTCGGGCCAGTGACTGCTGCATTGGCTCGGCAAATGTTAATTCCTCTGTCGCAGCGCTGGCATCCAATAGCAATACTGTAACAATGGTAACCGTTGACGTGGCAGCACAAGTAATCTGCTCTTGGATTTGCAACGCTCGACCGAATCCAATTGTTAGTGCTGATGGTGGCGAACGCGCAGAATGCAGCAACATCTCAGAGTCTTGGGCGTACTCATACAAAATGCACCTTCAAGTTATGCAGGCTCGCACCTGTTACCGTGTCACCGACTCAATTGGTGTACGACCTGACAGCAGCTGATTGCCTGATGCCCTCGTGCATATGCTGCAGTTCTGGGCGAGGTTCTGACCACGCCAGAGGCGGTGGCCGCCTTGCCGACGGAGGTCTTCGGTGATGACCAGTACCGGAAGTTCACCGAGCTGCTGGCGAGGGTCTGCAGGTTCGAGTGCAAGCAGAGCTGCATTGACCTCAGTGACATCATGCGGCGGGTGGTCATGCGCCACTACGCACAGTGGGGGCAGGCCTATGTGGACGCCGCCTTTCACGTTGCCATGGACGAGGGTGACAACAGTGGAGAGGCCGTTTTTCACGCCTTTACCAGCACAGGCGGCACACCGGGTGCAACCAGCGGGCAGCTCACACGCTGGGACCACAAGCTACGCCGAGTCCTGATGACCAAGCACCTGCACGAGGCAAGGCACCAGACAGCAGCAGAGCAGGAAACCATGCTGGTCACGCAGACGGACCGGGTGATTCTGGACCTGCTCTCACTGGACTCAGAGACTGGCCACGGACGCATGAAGGTGACTGATAATACATGCATGCAGCATGAAGCGTGCGCCATACTGATTGCCGAAATCCCAAGCCTGCTGGGGGTCACAAAATCTTGAACTGTACAGTACTTGCAGCACATGAACGATATTTGAAGCTAATGAGCCTATCGCCACATAAATCCGCTTTGCGGGAGCTGGGCAAGTTCAGTGCAATCCAGATCCATAATCAAATAATTCAGACCAGAGCAATTTTACAGTTCCTCCTAAGTGAGCCCCCCCTAGATGGCCTGTTAAAGAAAAACGGACGGCACCTCCCTTGTAGCCCTTGAAATTCTGCGTCTGCTGGTTAAATTTTTGTTGAAGTTGGACATCATACTCAGCAGATATGTTGAAGTTTCAAACTTCAACTTCATTTGTAACCTCATATCTGCTGAGCATGTTGTCCAACTTCCAACAAAAATTTAACCAGCAGACGCAGAATTTCAAGGGCTACAAGGGTGGTGGCGTCCATGTTTCTTCAAAAGGCCATCTAGGGGGGGCTCACTTAGGAGTAACTGCAACATTGTTCTGGTCTGAATTATCTGATTATGGGTCTGGATTGCACTGAAGTTGACCTGTTAGAGTTCTGGCCAGGTTGCCAAGTGTTTGCTACTAGCACTCAGTCGCAGTAACATGAAGGGTAAGATGTTATGTCATGCTGGCAGGTTGGTGCGCTAGACTGTATAGTAACTGTAAATGCTCGGCGCAGATGGCCGCTTGCCTATTTTTCATTGCCTCATTATCATTGGTGCAGCAGTCAATATGATACGTTAAGCATTGCAATGTAATTTGTGGCTCAGTGATATTGATTGTGCCCCTCAATGACATGCATGCTGTCACCGATTGAGTGGCCCATTGACAATCAAGCAAGCCTGTTTCATGCGGTGGCACAACATGGTTTGACTGTAGTCACAACGTACAATGATTATTATAATTACAAATACGCCCCTTGTCACTGCACGTAAGCGCTTTACTGACCTTGATGCAGCACAAGCCTTTAAGTATGTTATCACTAACTGTACAACAACGGTTTAACCGTAACTGTGGCGGTTGCCTCACTTGCAGACATGTGACTCGGGAAACATGAAGGCTTGGCCTTGGAGGCACGCATTCAAGTTGGAGCAGAGGCTCACCTGACTGAATGCCAGCAGTGCCGGTGCAGAGAGTTTGATGCTGATATACTATACCATAATGGCCCGGGTGAATTACGTTTTGAATTTTTTCGTACTTTGATAACAGTAATAGTTAAAGTACTTTACTATGCCGCTGGCTGGTTCCAAGTCACCGGGTGTGGGCACATTTGGCACATCAGATAAAGTGTACACAGTGTCACGTGACACTGTGCTCACGCCGAGAGGTCGATGAGATATGCAGGTAGTGAGACCAGATGCATGGGCAGTGATGGATCACGGCATAGAACTTGTGAGAATGTAAATGCGTTTCTCACGCCGTGACATAGAACGCATTAATTTTTAGAATACTGCACGTCGAAAATATGGTAATCCCCTTGTATGAACGTATAAGGCGCATATCATACCTGTGTGCACAGGCATTGCTGCCCGGGTGATTCAATTTGGTGACCCACCAAGCCCATTGAGGCATTGGCGCCACCGAGTCAGACCCATCTGCCCCCCAACCACTCGCACTGGCATTCTGTTGTACACGATTCACCACAAACCATGATGATTCAGCTGGCCACATTCGGCACCGCTTTGATAGCAGGGCTACAGTAAACATTGCAGACGACGTACTACATCATGATTATTGAAATTCGACATCGGTGACTTATACTTCTTCTTGAAGTACATGTTCCGTAAGGGAATACGCGCCTGATATAGTGTTGCACTGCTGGCGGCCCAGCCCGCTGTGACATAGGAACGTGGCCTGCCACCAAAATTAGCGACCACATTGTTGTAGTTTATATTCAAAGTGGCGCATCATGTATAGTATAAATGCAGCAGCTGCAGCACTGCCGGAGAATGACATGCTTTGTACTGAACATGCGCACATGAAACTCCGATTCGTCAGTGGGTGAACCGCTGCTAATGGCGCAGTCAATGACGCCGAGCCGCATTTGCCATACCCTCCAGTGTGTGCCAGCGGATATGGGACCTAAATGTAGAAAATTTTCGTGCACCAACTTGCCAAGTGTGACATTGGCTTCTTTTCCATGGGCGGCACGACGGCAGGCTGTCAGCAATGCACTCAGGGCACGACTACCGATAACCTTGGTGCTACGAGTCGAGCCAGCTGCAATGGCGCGTGCAGAACTTGCTCAAACAGTTTTAGAAGCAGCAGCGAGGTTAGGCCTCAGGCCGCCCCAACACAGTTCATGGTACATGAGACATCCGAGCTGCATGTTGTAGTATCAGTATCTGTGTCGCACTGGCCAAAGCCAGCTGATACTCTCGTCTCAGAGAGGTACTGCCATGCGGGATTTGGAGCTGCTGCTGCAGTGTAGTTCAGTATCGGGCTTGTACTTCACTGTGCACGTTTGTGAAGCACAATGTGGCAGATTTTCAATGAGCATTTACGTCTGACATTGCATTGCAAATAATTTTATTTGCTTGTCAATAGTTGTACGTCCTGGCGTGTTTTCACCAAGCTAGACGCTCAGTCAAACCTGTGAAACCGGCGCCAACTTCAAAACGGAAAAGAAAGATAGGGCTGGTGCCACTTGGCTTCCCCTCCCTTTCGTTACAAGTAGCCTCATGCTGCTGCTATTGCCACAGTCACTGTGGTGGCGTTCGCAGTGCACGTGCACAGAGTCTGACTCAGAGTGGGACAATGTTGGTGATGACTTGACACACTGTCAGTCACAGTGACTGTGCTCAGAAGTGCTGTGCTAGCATTATGCTGTTAACTGGCTTGATGGCCTGGCTGCTTTGCTGCAGTTTGTCTTGCGGGTTTTGGACCATATGACAGCATTACAAGGGCTTGCGCGGAGTGCGCCAAAGGCTCGTTCTCGACTGGCGGCACTGCTGACACGTGCACACAGTGCGCTGGTGGCACCTCCACCCAGACTACTGGCGCGAGGTCCCAGGACGCTTGCATAGGTATGTGTGCCTTTCGCCACAGTGGTGACCACCGTCACGGTGCCCACTGGCTTGATAAGCACTCTTAGGTCGCATGGATAATCTGGTGGACCAGGTGTCCGCGTCTATGATGTAGTACACTCTCTGTGCCTCAGCAGTCCAACAAGACTGTGGTACAACAATTATTGCAGTTGGACTCACTGACAGTATGGAGCCCCATGTCAGCTTCCTTTACCGACTCAGAGCTTTGTAGTTACTTACTGTACTGAAATACTATGAGTAGCTACAAAGACAATTTGAAAGCCAGGTGCTTATGTTGCTTTATTGCACCTGGTTTCACGATGTTTCTGCACCGCTGTACCTTGTCTGCCAGTGTGTAGGTTAGCGTTGACTTGGTGACTCAGAGGCGAGGGTAGCCACCATGTGGTTGGTGCAGCTTTGATGTGATGCTTGACAAAATTGGCGAGGCCCATTCGCCTCTGCTTGCATGCCATTCGATGGCTGCCACACCTTGTGTTCCTCTTCCCGATCATTGTTACTGCTTCTAGAAGTATTAGGTTGGCAACTGCTGCAGCGCCCACGTGTAAACGTCGCTTGCCTGGCCTGCCCAGTAGGTTGACAATAATTGCCATGCTGAAATGTGTTTGCCGATTCGGGCAGCTGTACGCACATCGATGCTTCTTCAATACTAACTCAAACTTCAAACACACTCACCATGTCACCGCCGAACCGACAACACACGTGCACACCGTAACGGTTCCATTTTAAACTATGTGTGAATCGGAGCAGCAGCCTGAGCAGAATCTGATGTGTGCAGAGCACTCAGGCTGTTAATTTGCACAGGACTTCTGCTTTGGACTATTTGGCCACATCCGATAGGTTGTGCTTCATGTTGCGTGGTGGGTGAACTTGAGTGAAATCCAGGGTTTGTAAGTTACCATACTATTATGTCCGTGCAGGTGCTGCTGGCAGTGGCGCCCTCTTCCGTTCAAGTCGCTGCTGCGTTTTTTGCGGAGTTGTCAGTACGACTTGGGCTCGTTGCTCTGACTGTGCTACCAGCCAAGGCAGGCCCTGCGCACACGCATGCTGCAGCTGGGCGGCACCAGCCCTTTGCGTCGGTGACCGTCCGTTTGTCTAGTAGTTTGCTGACCATAATGATTATGCTGTGTCATAATCATTATGGCGTTGATCGTAGTGCAGCGCTAATAACTCTTTCCACTAAGTCTAAGACTTGCCAATGTTTTGGGGCTGTGCTATCACAGTGTGCGATCCGGGGCAGGGGCTTGTAGGCAGCTGCTGCAGCTGCGTCGCGTGTGACATCGGGTTCGCCTCGGGTGGTGGGGCTGGCGCGATGTGCACCGGGTGCACAGGCGGCACCACCACTTCTATTTCCGGGTCAGCCACCTGCGATGGTGAGTCTAACCAGGCACCTTATTCACCAGTTTGAACGTCAAAAAGCTGTTTCTGAATACCCCTCAACTACCACTAGCACTTCAGTTTATTTGAAATGCTAGACGAAGTACAGTGCATCCCTGCATAACTAGTAGTTACTGTAGTAGTGACTGTCACTGGCAGTACTAACTTAAAGGCTCTTGACAAGAACCGCTGCCATGGCCCATAGCAGGTCGAGTTCCCTTTCAAGTAGTACTTGAATATGATAAATATCGCATGATACTGCTACTGTAACAGTGGCTTCAAATTTTTGTGTGTCCCCTGCTGTCAACCCCAAGTAGGCTAAGTACTGCCACAGTGAGTGACACTGTGGCACGCTTTCTTGATAATAAGTCCCACCTGTGTACCTCATACAGACGCTGTTAGTGAATCAGATTCACAGTTGAGTATGAGAAACGGGCAACTTGAAGAAGATGGTAGCTCGCCATGATGTCAATGAATGTGCAGTGCCACATGTGCTGGTTGTATGCTGCAATGCACAAGTAAGCCTTGCTGATTGATGCGCATACAGTACAGTAGTCTAAGAGCTGTGCCTGAGCATGGCGACGCTGTAATTCCATACACAATGATTGCAGCCGACAAGACTTTAAGTTAGTGCAACTGTACACACTCTGAGGTCAAGCCTGGCTCAGAGACCGAGTTGAATGCTTTTTTCAGTGCCACCAGCTGCTCTGCTTCCTTGACAGCACTTGGTGCATGACATATTCAATAATTTGCTGCCTTTTTGCGCAGCTGTGCGCGAAACGGTGCTCATGTGTAACAGTTACAGGCAGAACACTGTATCAAGTCCAGCTGCACTTTTGCACCTCACCTGTCACAGTGTGTGTTTCGCGTTTCCATTATTAAGTGCATCTGATTCAGTTACTGTAGTGCGCTGCTTTGGCCAGCGAGAGGAATGGTCGCTGCAGCTCGGACACTGTTTGCGTGGAAAGGTGCGTGGCTAGTGGGCGGCAACGAGACTTGATCATCCCACACTCGCACCTTACCTTCATCTTTCTGACAAGCAGCCGCTCTGCTACTGAACTGCGGTCCGCGCTTCAAACAGCTTGTGTGACCGCCGGCTTTGGTCGAGTCGGCGGGGGGTGCCAGCAGTGCACGCTGGGTACCTATGCTGCAGAGGGCACTACCCAAGCTTGCAAGAATTGTCCTACGGGCACCACAACGACAATAAATGGCGCCACATCAGCCGCCGACTGTACCGGTGAGCAGCGAAGCTTCCCCTTGAGTTCGACCCTCAATGCATATTACTATGCCATTGGTGGACCTGCCCTGTTCACCCATTGGCTAAGGCAAGCTACAGTGTCGGAGGTAAAGCTCTTTCCAATATCGCTTAGTAGTACTGTAGTACTGGTACAGTAGTTTATTTGATATACAGAGCATCCGTACGTACTTGCTCCTAACTTCCAGGCTCTTGACAGGTACCACTGCCACGGCCCATGGCAGGTCGAAATTTCCTTGCGCGAGGATTCCATTAAATTTTGCGCTTCAAATAGATGCAAATTTGTTTTTACGTGAGGGTGGCAATGGTGCTTGCGGGATTGCTGCTTATTACATTCAAAATTGGTCAACCATTTGCGTCAGTGCAGCGAATCGGGTGCAGACCACTGCTGCTCTGCTGTCTACTGCAACAGCTGCTCTGCTGACCACAGTGACTGCTCTGTATTGTGATTCTGCAGCTGCTCTGCTGTATGTGCACTTTCAAATTCGTGTAGTAACTACGCTCGTATGCACCTGTCCCTGCACGACCCTGCAGCTCTGGCTGCTGCACTTCACATTTAATTGAATGAGTGCACCCTGTGTTGGACCTTGTAAAACATTGTTGCGTGTCTGAAATGGCACCTGAAATTCACCGCTTTCCGCACTGTATTACCTCTTTCCGCACAACCTCTTGCTGCCCTTTTTGACGTTCCTTACCGCTGCAGCTGGACCAGGTTTCCATTGACCGGTCCGTCACAGCAGCGTTGTTGCGCGCTTAACATTTTTGCAGCTGCTACTGTTACTGTTACTAGTAGACTTGCTGATATCGTGCGCCACATTTTCTTGGCTGTGTGTGCGCGCAACAGTTTGTGCGCCAGGTTTCGGGGATGCTGCGTGCGATATATGCGAAATTGGCAACTACTCACCAGGACTGAGTCTCACAAAGGACGTTTGCATTGGCTGCCCGGGAGGCACCACAACCACGTCAGAAGGCGCCACAGTCTTAACAAGCTGCGACGGTGAGTGCTGGGCACCAACTTGAAGTTGCGCCACATCATCAAGCAGGAAGTCAGTTCAGGCGTCCCCAAAACAAGAAGGCTCACCCTCGTTAGCCAATTGCCAGGCATGTCGTTGCCACCCTTGCTCCTCCATATCGGATGATCACGCTCACTTGCAAGTGGTGCAGCACCACTTCCTTGGAGTGACATGTTGGCAGCCAGTGTTTAGACTTGGGCGCTGCAAGGGGCCTCTGAGCCTGTGAGATGCGTGGCTCGTACTGTGGACAAGTCACCCCACAGGCTTTGTTTGGCCTGCCGTTTCTGCCCCAGCCACGGCAGTATGATACTCTGGGCTGCGCAACCTTTCAAGTTTCTTTCACTGTTGGCAGTGCCAGCAGCTGCGGGGGCATGCCTTTGTGTCGGTGTGTGCAGGGTTGCCAGGTCTGTATTGCCCGCTTGTTTCCTGACCTGCCATACTGATTCAGAAGTGTTTGCCTACCATAGAAGCTGCAGCTCGCACGACGATGTTATACTCACACCAAACCTTCACGCAGTCAAATGGCAGCAAGACTTGTGTAAGTGTGTGAGTATTTTGCTCTAAGACTTGTGTATCACGCCATGAGGCAAGGTACATGCCACTGGGCGTGCTTCAAGTTGCTTACTGGGAGGGTGAGAGGGTCTAACTGCCTGTAGTATTGTCTCCATTCATGGCATGCTGCAGTGAGTGACACCAGCTGTAGCAGCTGATGCGGTACCATAATGTTCAGCATTGTTTGAAACTGATCGCAGTTGCCATTCATTGTATGCGGCCATTACTGTGCAACAGGTCTCTCAGCCAACTTGGAGGTAGAACCTGTATAGATGCGTTTTAAACGGCGTTTAGTGGCAGCAGCAGCACGTTTTGCCAATCCGGGACCCGTCATTCTGTGGCCTTAGGCTTGCTATAGTGGTGCTCAGCCTGGTTCTAATGCAGCACTGGCGCTTGGCAATGCCATGCTACATGCTGTCGCAGTGTGTCAGGCAGGGCAGGGGCTCCGGGTGTTAGACAACGGCGACCCAGACTGCTTCACATGTCCGGTGGGGTCCACCTCGGGAGGTAGCCCTGGCGAGACGTGCAGCGTGTGCCCATACCCCACCACCACCACCTTTGACGGGGCAGTCACCTGCTATGGTAGGTCAAACCCGGCATCACCTTTTAAATTGCGTTGTTGACCGTAATATCATTTGGCACTGTTAATGTTGGTTCCAAATGTATTGCGTCCCCTGCAGGTGGCCCCAAGTACCACTGGAAATCCAGGTGTTTCTTGCGCAAGGACAGTCGCTCACTCTTCCTAAACTTTTTGGGGGGTTTTCCGCCCTTGTACCTTACACAGGCACTGTTAGTGATCCACACTCGAGTATGAGAGATAGCAAAGCAGATAATCATCGTAGCTTCAAGTTGTGGGGGCAATGAAGCTGTACTGTCACAGTCCTGGTTCTATGCTGCGATGCGCAACTTTGCTGGTTGCTATGTGACAGTCCACATAGATGTGATGCAAGGTGAGAGAGCTGCACCTGGCGTGAGCGTGCATGGTAAACCAAATGTTATACATGTACTTCAGAAATAGTATGCTGTACTTACTACTGTGACACCTGACATCACAAACCGGTTGCATCAAGTGCGATTGTACAAAGATTTATAAGACCTTTGACAAGTGAGTGCTGTATTACGCTGCAACAGCTCTCTGAAGAGCACTGCCAGCAGTGTAACTGTAAAATCGATTGATGTTCACAGGCATTTTGTGGGTGACCGGTTTTCATGCACCTCCTGGACCAGCTGCTGGCTACAAGCCTCACCCGCGTTAAGCACACAATACACTACAAGAGGTGATTTCGGATGTGTATTGGTTGCACAGACTGGCTGCACAACTTCAAGTTTGTCAACTGTTACACCACATTTCTCCCTTTGCATACCAGCTGCATCATGGCACAGTTTCGAATCTTTCTGTCGCAGTATTGGTGCCCGCCTTTGATGGTACGAGTTGGCAACCAGCTCCTCGGCTTTGACGCTGGTGCATGACACATTTCAGATGCTGCGCGCACACCCTTTGTGCTCTGCTGTGCAAAACGGTGCCGAAGTGCTGCAAGCAGAACGAGCTGCAGCTGCACTTTTGCGCCTCACCTGTGTGTGTTACTCTTTCCTGCAAATATATCATGATTCAGTAATGCACTGCTTGGCAAGCGAGAGTAATGGTGGCTGCAGCTCAAGCACTGTTTCTTGTGCAAACTTTGAGGTGCACTTTAGTTTCTTGGCCGGCATTGCACACTCCCACCATACTGCAATGAGTTCTTAAAGTTTCTGACCAGCAGCCGCTGTGCTACTGAACTGCGGCCCGCGCTTGCAAACAGCTTGTGCGGAAGGCTTTGGTCGCGTCAACGAGGTGTGCACGCAGTGCACGAAGGGTAAGTATGCCGTACAAGGCACTACCAGTGATTGCGAGCCATGCCCAGCGGGCACCACAACAACAACAGACGGCGCTACATCAGCCGGCAGCTGTACCGGTGAGTGATGAAGCTCTGCCGCAACGGCAGCGCTTGCCCTTGAAAACGCCTCGATGCATGTGTCTATGATACTTTTGCACTGGTGGGCCTGCCCTATTCACCAGTTGGCTCGGCTAGGCTAAGCCGAGGTACAGCATTTGTTGGTGGCACATACACGTACTTCATGCTGTCGGAAGCACGTACACGCTCGTGTGTATGTTTTCATCAGGCGCCAGTTTCAACCGCCCGAGGCTGCATAATATGCGGCATATATATCACACAAGCCCCTGTAGCTGCACCTCATGCTGGGCTAAGCATGGGTATGTGGGGGCGCATTCTTGCTTGGTGGAACTTCAGGGGGGGAGTGAGCTTCCTTTTAGCTCTTCAAGGGACTTTGCCTATGCATTGTGCAATGATGCCCTCTCAGAGACCCACGCTGCTGCTGCGTTTTGTTTCGACCTGTGAGACCAACATTTAGTAAGTAATAATACTTCTGTTGAGTGCTTGCAGGCTGCTCCGGAGGTCTCATCCACTGGCAGGCCTGACCTGCAAAGTTGCGTGTTGCGGCGGTACCAGCACGTGCTGTTGGTCCGCCCATCTACTATGGTCACGGTGTGGTGATACATCTCGTGGTGCAAACCTTTGCACTTGGTCTTGTGCCCTGCCATGCTTTCGCAGCGTGTCCGACAGGGGAGACGCTTGTAGGCGACAGTGTCACCTGTGTGTGCGATGTCGGGTACATCCCGGCAGGTGGATCTGATGGAGGGTGCAGCGCGTGCACAGGTGGCACCAGCACCTCTGCTGCAGATTCAGCCGCGTGCGATGGTGAGTCAAAGTTGACACCACCTGTTGCACCTTGGAAACTGATTGATCGGAATAATTATGCTGTGAGTCCCGCTTGCACTGCATCCCAGGGAATCTCTGCTTCCTGTTAAGTACACAGGTACCACTTCCCAGCAGACAGATGTTTTTCATGCAAGACCTCGTTACAGCATGTCACACTGCAAGTTTTGTTGCTAAGTAAGTGTGCGTGACAGAGTGTCACGCATCAAGTGGGTACGAGAGGCAGGCCAAAATACCGCAGCTTAAGAACAAGCTGGGTGCATGCTGCAGCACACAACGGATCGTCAATAACCCATCCACTCACATATAATTTAAAGTATGTATTAAATTATTACATTTTCCGGTACTATCACATACTTCTGAAGTACTTCATATGCGAGGCAATGCAGGGTGATGCATCCCGGCTGGCATAGGCACTTGCTTCGCTACTCTTTCATGTTTCCAGCTTCATGTCCATTTTTGTTCACCAGCATCTCCTCTGAACCGCTGGCCGCTTGTGAACAGTTTGTGCGGCAGGCTTTGGAAATATATCAACCGACGGGACGACGTGCACACAATGTGCAAAGGATAAGTACTCGGTAGGAGGCACGGGCGGTGATTGCACTCCTTGCCCAGGCGCAACCATGACGGAAGGAGAGGGCTCTTCAGCATTGATCAGCTGCAATGGTAAGTGGTGCGCTGCTGCAGTCTGCGGCGCCTGGGGCAGGCACTCAAAACCCCTCGGGAGTGAGCTGCAATGTGTAGCGTGGTAAACGGTTTGTACGAATGCCCAGGTTACCGTAGTGCTCACAGCGCACGTGCCCTCCCTTCTATGTCAGGCACTGCTACAGCTACTGCAGAGCCCGATGTTGACCGAGCTCGGGCTGCCATACTGATCCATAATTTTTGGCCCACCAGAGCAGCGGCAGCTTGCAGGGCGATCATCATGCTAAACCTTGCTGACACCAACTTGAAGCCCTCAGTGAAACGGCATCAAGAGTAACTGTTACAGTTTGACTGCGTGTTGGTGTGTTGAGCTTTCAATTATTGCCAAACTGAGCACAGGCGAGGCCCTCCAAGCCTTGCCAAGCTGATGACTGCCCATCTCACCCTTCTATGTCACACCATGTGGCAAGTACGTACCACTTGGTGCGCTTGCATGCTGGGTGTGTGAGAGGGTTTGAGTACATGTAGTACTGTCTTCTTCCAATGGTATGATCCTGCGGTGGCGCCCTCTCCTGGACCAGCTGCAGCCGCTGCAGCAATAGCTAAATCACATGCGGTACGTTTGGATTCGGAGCTGTGTTTTCCGTTGATTGTGTGCAGCAGTCGCTGTGTACCAGTTCTGTGAGCCAAACTAATACCTGCATACTATTAGTGCGTTTTGTGGCAGCATCCGTCGCTGTGTACCAGTTATGTGAGCCAAACTAATACCTGCATACTATTAGTGCGTTTTGTGGCAGCATCCGCACTTTTTGTCGATCCCGTCATCTCTGACCTCAGGCTTGCTATGATGATGCCGGTGCTGGTCTTTAATGCAGCACTTGCACGTGGCAATGCCATGCTGTATGCTGTCCCAGTGTGTGCGGCAGGGCAGGGGCTTCAGGTTGCAGCCGACGGCGCCCCATCATGCGTAAGATGTGACTTGGGGTTTTACTCGCCAGGTGGCCCTGGTTCAACGTGCCGCCAGTGCAGTGCCACCGACATCCACAGCACCACCTCGGCTGAAGGGTCATCCACCTGCGATGGTAAGTCATACCCGGCACCTCTGCGGCCTTTTGGTGTCCGCGTTTTCAGAGCGGTAGAAGTGGCCAGCAGCTCCTCTGCTTCCTTGACAGTCGCTGTGGTGCATGACACATTGCAACCTGTGTACTCATTCAGCTGTGCGGGAAACGGTGCCGATGTGCTGCGGGCAGAACAAGTTCTAGCTGCACTGTTGCGCCTCACCCGTGTGTGTTGCGGGTTATACACTTTTGTGTAAGTGCATTCTAAAGTGGTGCACTGCTTTGGCAAGTGAGAGGAATGTGGTCGCTGCAGCTCGGACACTGTTCTCGTGGAGAGGTGCACCTCAGTTGCTTGGCTAGCGGGCAGAAAGAAGTTGGTCATGTCACACTCCCACCTTACCTCCATCGTTCAGAATCTGACAAGCAGCCGCTGTGCTACTGAACTGCGGCCCGCGCTTGCAAACAGCTTGTGTGGCAGGCTTTGGTCGCATCTCTGGGGAGTGCCAGCAGTGCACGCCTGGTAACTATGCTGCAGAAGGCACTACCGGTGCTTGCCAGGCCTGCCCTACACTGGGCTTCTCAACGCCAGGACCCGGCGCGATATCAGCCGATGCCTGTACCGGTGAGCGGTCCAGCGCCTGCCACAGCGGCAGCGCTTGCCTTTGTGTAAGTGCCATGATGCAGATAAGGATTATATTTTTGCAGTCAGTCTGGTGGGCCTGCCCTGTTCACCCGCTGGCTAAGTCAAGGTAGCCTCTCCGAATCGGTGGCATATCGGAAACTTCAAGCTGTTTCCAATTAAATTACTCTACCTGTTAAGTGCTACAGTAATACAGTAACTGTAATACTAGTACAGTACCTTCTTTGAAATAAAGTGCATCCCCTACGTACTTGTACAAGCAAGTGAAGCTATAAACTTAAAGGCTCTTGACAAGTACCACTGCCGCGACGCATGGCAAGTCGATTTTTTATTGCACGAGGATTCCACTTGATCTTCAAATAGTCGTAGATGCAAATTGCTTCATGTCAGGTGACAATGAAAAAACATTGTTGCAATACTGCCTGTTGTTCGAAACCGTTTGCGTCAGTGCGGCAAATTGAATGCAGACCACTGGTGCTCTGCGGACCACCAGAGCAGCTGCTCCGCAGACCACTGCTGCTCTGCTGACCACTGCAGCAGTTGCTCTGCTGATCACTGCTGCTCTGCCGTATGTGAACTTTGGTGTATGCTCGCAAGCACCTGTCACACAGTGCCTGCATGCCCAAGCAGCTCAGGCTGCTGCACTTCACATGCGATGAGTCCACCCGGTGTCGGATTTTCATCATATTTGTGATGTCTTTTGGATGGCAGTTGCATACGCTGGTTGCACAACCTCTAGCTGGCCCCTTCGACGCTCCTTGCGGCTGCAGCTGCTTGAAGTTCCCATTGACTGGTCCATCACAGCAACGTTGTTGCGCGTGTTTTATAACTGCTACTGTTACTAATACACTTGCTGATGTGATGTGCCACATTTCATGGCTGTCCGTGTGCGCAACAGTTTGTGCGCCAGGGCACGGGGGCCTTGCGTGCGTCAAGTGCCTTAAAGGCTTCTACTCCGTAGGATTGACAACGGGCGATTGCCAACAGTGCCCGGCAGGCACCACTACCACATCAGACGGCGCCGATGCTGCCACCAAATGCGTCTGTGAGTGCTGGGTACCAAGTTCTGCCACAAGCAGAAAGTGACTTCTGAATCAGGTTCCCCCAAAAAACCAAGTTCCAACCTCGTTACCCCATTGCCAGGTGTACGGTTGCCACCCCTGCTCCTCCATTACGGCCACGTGCAGGTGGTGCAGCTCCAGTTTTTCGAAGTGACATGCTGGCTGCCACGATGATTGCAGGCAGTGTTTAGACTAAGTCTTGGGGGCCCCAAGCCCCCCCCCCGCCCTGCGGTATACCTGGCTCGGAATGTTGGCAGTGCCAGCAGCGGCGGCGGCATGCCTTTGTGCTGGCGTGTGTGGGGTTGCCAGGCACTGCATTGCCTGTTTCCTGTCCGGCAATACAGATTCAAAGGTGGTCCTTGTTTTCGATTTTTCTTCAAACCCTGCAAGTTTTCAGTATCAGGTAAAATTAATTTTAAAATCATTCTACGAGAAAGCATGAAAAAAAGCGTTTTTTTCTAATCTACCGGTAGTTTGATGCCAAGGGTTTATCCTTTTATAAAATTAAGCTGAAAATAGTAAATTCGGCTTTGCGTGATATATTCATTTTCTTGAAAGTTAAAAGTTATACAAGCTATTTACACTGACTGTATGAATTCCCCCAAATTTAGCGTTCAAGTTGATTTTGTCAAGTTTGGGAGTATATTCAATATTTTGGAAACCTTGTACACAAAGTGCAAGAAGGGTGCCTGTGCCGACGAAGGCAATACCTTTGATTGCCAGTCATGCTCTCCAGGCACCACAATGGCAGGAGATGGCGCTACATCAGCAGCCAGCTGTATCGGTGAGCGGTGCAGCGCCTGCGGCAGGTCATTAAAACCCTTTTGCATGTGTTCAGGTTACCTGCTAAGGTCTTATAGCTTCTAGATCATGTGTGTAAATGGAGTATGTCTACAAGTAAATTGCGTTTTGCGCGACTCCGTGCTGTGTGCTCTGTAATGGCAGTCACTGAGCTGTGCACTGGTTGAACTGACCTGTTATGCTGGAGTGCGTTGGCCCACCAGTCTGAGAGCAGTTGGACATACTGTACCTCCGTAAAGTGTCTACACCTGGGTCAGGTCTAAACTGGATCGGCAAAGCTGCCTGAACACGTGGGCAATGTTTGGTGTGCGTGCAGACTGAGCACATTGCCAAGTTGAAAGTCAGCAGTGTGTAATTTGTTCACAATCTTACCAACTACTTTGACGTACTTCTATTAGACTGAGTGTGTGCCACCTTGTTGGTGTGTGGATGTGCTTGGCGGGCGCAGGGGAATGTTTCGAGAGCCGCCCGTAGCTTTGTTTTCACTCAGTGACACTCCGGAGTAGTGATGCCCTCCCCCACTGCTGCTGTATTGCCTGTAGAACCGTATGATCCTTGACAAGTCCAGCATGGAATTTTGCTGACTGCCAGCACCATGATGATCCATGTTCCAAGATTTGCCAGTGGCAGGAGCAACGTCATCCACGCATTACAACAGCAGGTGACTTGGTGCAGCACGTTACTCAGCGCCCTCTGCTGCTCTCAAAACAAGTGCATGCGCATCAATTAGCATCCGTGGCCACCACCAAACTTCCGCGGCTACCGTAGCCGTTTGTGCACCCAGTGGCACGCTTCTGTCATACTTCAGAAGTGCTTCCTTGAAAACAAATTGTGCTGGGGCGTCACTCTGCATCTTGCATGCAAGCCCGTGTGAAATGCTAACACTTTGGCACATTTGGCGTCGTGCTGCTGTCACCCTGTTACCCTGCACCCCTCCGGCTGCTGCGTGTTACCCCCCAGCTGCCGCACCATTCCCTCCCATAGGTAAGTGACACCGACTGCCTACGCAGCTCTCTCATCTGTGCACAAGTCTGCTTGTCACGGCACAGCTATCATCATCACCCATCATGCTGTGTGCGGGGGGAACGGCTGACACACTTCATGGGCTTGCGTCACGGTGTCATGTATACTTCGATGTAGTTGCTTGCTGGGAGTTCCAGTACGGCACACCCGGTGGGCCAGGCGCACCCAGAGCAGGGACTGGTGTTGTTGCCGTGCACATGTGCAGCTGGGCCATTGAAGTCTTTCGAGCCGTGTTGCACTGTTGACGCCCGAAACGCACTCTACTCCTAATGCTCTTCACGCGCTTACCATTTCCCCCCATTTTTTTCCTATGCAGTGACACGTTCTGGCGGCACATTTTCGGCGCCCGCTGACACAAACGATCAATACCAGGTGAGTGCTTGATGCGGAAATGCCTTGCTCCGCCTGCTTTGGGCGGCTCTTTGTGTACACATGGTGTAGCCATCTGTCTACGCGCCAACCATACTGAATGAGGGTTACACTGCATGCTACAAAAGTAGTCTCTGCAGACTTTGCGGCTTGTATGCATACAATGTAATATGCGTGTACCATAAGCATCCTTGTTGGCATAGTTATCATTAATAGATACTTTGAGGGTACTACTAGTAGTAGTTCAGAAGTATGTCTTACACGGTGCCGCATGTGGTGCTGAGCCGGCCGCCGCTGTGCCGGCACTGCCGTCGCCCGGTGCTGCTGCGATGCCTTGCCAGGTGACTGTCACACGGGACGGGAGGGACTCCGAGCCTACCACCACTGTTGTCTACTGCGTTGTTGACGGGCCAGTGCTCAACAGTGTGAGTGCCTGACGGTCTTCTTGTGCCTAAGTAAGTTGTTGGGCCCAGACAAATTGTTGAGTACGAGGGCCGGGGGCACTATTTTCAGAGTGGGAGGCACTGAAGGTTTCCTCACGGGATTACCTTAGTCTTGCTGACACTGCAAAAAGGGCGGGCTGAGTCACTTTTGGCGCCACTGAAAATGAGACAAGTGTGGGCTGAGCTCAGTCACTTTCGGAGCCAGCGAAACAACTACCAGGGAAGTGGTCCGGACAACTACTCAGGGGCTACAAATTTAAATGGTACACAGCGCACTGCCAGTCCACCTGGCAGTTTTCATCATGTGCTTGCACCGTGCGGCAGTCCAATCCCAATACGACAAAGTGGATGTGGTGTGGTGTGCACACGCCAAAGAGCAGCGCCCCCGCGTGTCTCCTGATAGTGTCGCCCAGCGCACCACATCACAGACGACATAGCTGCTGCAGTAGGACAGCCTGCATGCGTGCACATGCCTGCAGGATGACACACAGAGTGGATGCTGGTTGGGGCGTCTGCTGCTGGTCGCACGTCATGTCTGGCTCGCACTGAAGCATGAGGCACGCCGTGTTGCACCGCTGTGCTGCTTGCATGCGGTCACAGGCTCGGGATGACGGCCTCAGCGCCAACAAACAGGCGGTTGTGCCTGGGAACGGCTTTGTGACTCTGTTTAATAAGCCGCAGCTGGTCGAATGCGTCAGCAAAAATTCTTCAAACCTGCTGCTCAGCACTGTCGGTACGTAGCGCGGGGTGCCCAGCAGAGGATGACAATGGCGCTCGCTCCTGCCTGCTGCGCCCACACGCATGGAGCATGCCAAGCAATCACAGTCTGTGAGAACTTCTGCACGACGTCACGTGCCACTGGTGCGGGCCGCACCCAGTCTGCCAGTGCCCCAGCACCATGCATGATTGGTATTATAATACCTGGTTACAGCGTGGCGCGTCTGCCATGCTGAATGGGGACTTGAACTTTGAAAATGCATCCTCCTGAAAAAGCCCCTAAATTGCACTACAGTAGCACCGTTTGTGTGCGCCCCTTAAACGCGTTCACCTGCCTTGACACCGCCAGCCACTGCGTGACCTGCAATGGCCTGAGAGCACTGCAAGCAAAGAAGAGGAAGACGGCGGAGCTGCTCCTGTGCACTTGCCAATGGAACGACATTCTGCTGTGAATAGCGCTTCCAAATCTCACTTACTCACTCCTGTGTCCTGCTGGGGTTACTCGACTGGCATTCCCAATCCCCACCACACGCGCAGTGTCCGGCTACTACAAGGGGCCTGCACTCACCAGCCCGATTGTCAGCACAAACCCAGCTTTGACAACCATCACCTTCACCTTGACGCCTGCCGGCGGACCGGCGGCGCAGTCGTACACTGTACAGGTGCGCTTCGTAAGCTGCAACTGCTACTTTTGCGCCCCGGTACAGCAGCTCGGTACGTAGCACATGACGTCTTCATGACTTTGCTGTGCACTGCGTCGAGGCTACTGACCTGTGGGCCGAGTAGCACAGGGCGCACCATTCTGCCCTTGAGCATGATGATCCTTGTAGTATACCTCAGGTCAGGGCTTGAGACCTGTCAGCATCGCGTCATCACGCACAGCCTGTCACAGGTTGTAGGCTCACTGCCCAAGGTGCATGCGGTGCACACACAGACACCGACGTCTGCCCCTGCTGCGTTTAACCGGGCACTTTCTCTTGCAGGAGTACAATAGTGCAGGGAATACTAAGATCGCCGCCCCAGTGAGCGTGTTCGTAACTGGAGGCCCTGCCACGGTGACCGTGTTTGGCAAGACATTCGGAACGACATATTTCTTCAGGTTCAGCGCCACCTCAACTGTGTCAGGGCAAAGCGTGGAAACACCTACTATTGCTCCAATGGCCGTCACCACACTGAAAGACACGGTGAGTTATGTGCCACTTGCTATTATGTAGTATTTCGTGTTAATATTGACCACTGACAGCGCCACAGCTTAGCTTGTTGTACGTTTCAACGGGAGTCCGATTCGGGACGCTGCAGAATCGGCACAGGTGAGGCCCGGGTCCCCGGGGGTGGCACTGCGCCTCAGCATGGGTGTGCCATGCTACATGCGCCGCTCACAAACAGGGTTAAACTTTGAAACAGCCTTGAACTTACTCAGCAACTTTAAATATTTGCTGCAGCTTTTAAGTTAAATCCATAGGTAGTTCTGCAGCACTCGCAGTATGATGCCACTACAGGGGTGGCCACTGGCATTCAGTCTGCTGCAAAACATCGTCAGCGTGTGCCAGTCCAGCCGCCAGTACATGCAAATGCTGGTTTTCACGCAGTGAGGTGCCTGCATTGCTGGTTGTTGCTGCTAGGCCGGCCGTGCTGTGCACCATAATGATTTTTCTTCTTATATTTGTGCTGCAGCGCGGTGGCGCTCATACCTAGTGCATACTACTACGTAGTGGTTTGGTAGTAACTGTTGTTTTTATATGCACTTAAGTCATTTGTGGGCGTGCAAGAGCACATGCCATGCATGCCAGCATACTCGTGGCCATCGCACATGCCCAGCAGCGTAATACTATGCACGTTGACGCACAAAGCTCTCTGAACAGCCAAGAGCAACAACTGCTGCTAGCGGGCAGGACTGAGCCGCCGGCAGGATATATATGTATACTTCGAAGTAGTATATAGCTACAGGGCTTGACCTGCCAGCCTGAGGGCACGCATGGTGTAGTATACTTCTAAAGTACTAACTACTACTTCGAGGTATATCTGTGAACCTCTGTGGGGCTCCTGGAACAGTGCTAGCACGCAACAGTTGCTGAAGGATTAAAATCGCCTGCCAATGTTGCCCCTACACATGCAATGCCCCACCATCTGCACATTGTGGCATTCATGTCTTGCACTCAGTTAAAATTTGCCTAAAAGTGTCTTATCATATACTTCATGAGTACTTCGCGAAGCATGTATTTATGATTGCAGACTTCGGAGTCTGCATTGCACGATGCCACTCCTCTGCAACATGGGCGCGCCCTCATGCAATCGTGTGCGGTGCACGCCTATGTGCCGACGCAGTTTAGAATTGTTACAGTTACTTTTGTCTCTGCACTTTAAACATTCATGCGCTGCACCCTCCGCACCCAATTAGCACAGAGTATTAATACACAGCCGGCGCATGAGCCGGCTGATATCCTCGTCCTATTCAAAAAAAATTAGAGGTGCACATGTATGCACACATATACGCGTACACGTGCATGCATACCAAGTACGACTTGTGTGTATGTACTTTTGAAGTACTACATAGTTACTACTAGTAGGTACATCGCATGTATGCGCGCATGCACTTACTGTGTTGGTGCGTACCTGGTCCAGTGTAAGTGGATGTGAGTAGAGCGTATGCACTACAGCCCAGCACTGTGAGTGAGTTTTTAAGCCCCCCCCCCCCCCGCCCCCTCCCGCGCCGCACACGCAGCTCTCCGATGTCAGTGTGGTCACCGCGTCCCACATATGCTTCAAACCGTTTGGTACTTGCTACGACTATTACCAGAAGACCATCACCATCAGCGGGTTTCGCACAGTTAGTAGCTCTAGCTTTAACGATCCCCCCACGTACACCATCACCACAAGAGGAACCAATGGTATATCACTGGGACAGTTCACGTTTTCCACCAGCTTTTGGTCCTATCAAACCACCTACTATGGCCCACAGCCTTCCGGTGCCGAGAGCACGAGCAACTTCGGAGGCGCCGTCAGTTTTCCAGTGCCCACCGCCGTGTGAACGCGTGCGTCAAAACAGCCTGCACGGATATTCAATTTCAAAAACGCCACTGGTATGTGTAGTGCGTGTCGTACAGAAGCGGCATTCCTGAGTCCAACTTGAAACTGCGAGGTAGCGCCCTTTTTGTGTGGGCACTTGCACATGCCGCATGGGAACTCCGTCGGAGCCGTGGCGTGACACACTCTGTGCTGCCGTTGGTGGTGCGCACAGCACCGAGGGGCGCCTTTTTTCAGTCCGCATTGTTTAGCAGGGATAGCAGCATTTTATTTTAGGTCCGAGGACGGATTCGGAGTAGCATGATGCTACCGTGTGACACTAGCAGCGACCTTCAAGTGCAGCAAAGTGATGGTGACAGCACCTCTGACGTTGCTCGTGCGGGTTCTGACTATGCCAGTCATCATGGCTGCCTCAAGCCTTTTGCAATGTCAATGACCATTTACTTGCCTTACAGGCAAATTTTTCATGCTTTTGGTTGGAGGTTTGAATTAAACTATGTGGCGAGGGG
>JAULBY010015190.1:0-21400 GCA_032358315.1 Ophiocytium majus
GCTAGCTGCTGCTGAGCAGACTGTGCATGAATGAATGAATGAATGATCTGCTGAGCAGGCTGCTCCTCCAACAATTTGATCGGCCAGCTGTGGATCCGCCTCCACGGTTGCCCGCGGTGTTTTCATTGCCTGAGGTGTGCGGTGCGCCCTATGTGCTGTGCGCTTTGGGTGCTTACCACTCCGGCTGTGCGCAGTGAGAGCTTGCCCACCACTCACCCCTCTGCTGTCGGCGTGCCCCGAGTCATGATCAGCCTGCCTGCGCGCACTTGGTAGGTGCACCCATGGGCATGCGCGCGCACACTTCCCATGTGTGCATGCCGCATGCACACTTCCCATCGTGCGCGCAGCAGCTGCAGAGCTGCAGTTGAGCCAGGAGTTAAGTAGGGACATCGTCACTACCCTACTTACCCCCTGGTGCACCACAATGGCAGCGTGCACGTGGTGTGTGTCTCACCCTGGGCAGGGTGTGCGGATCGACATGCACATTACCTTTTTGAGGGGGTGACTCGCCCATGCATGCGATGATCATGAGATGACATGTGCCGACACCTGCTGCGACAATGGCAGGGCGGCCGCCTGCATGTGCAACGGCAGCGGCAGCAGCAGCACGAGCCCTCTGCCTGCTGCTTGTGTGCTGCTCTGCCGCCGCACTCGCCCCCCCACCCGCCTCCCCACGGGTGCTGTGCCATGGGGAGTTGCTGTTCGACTGCATTGCGCTGCCCAATGCCGCGGGGTGGGATTTGCAGCGTGTGGTGGCGGACGGAGCCTGGCGCAAGTACGCCGGGGGGGCGCCCGCCAACGTGGCGTGCGCCCTAGCCAAGCTGGGCACGGCAGCTGCGTTCTGCGGTGCAGTGGGCGAGGATGCAGATGCGGGGGAGCTGAGGGAAGTGCTGCAGAAGTGTGGAGTGGATACCAGTCTGGTGAGTCAGCCAAATCTCTCGTTACAGCACCGCCCAGGCTGTGTTTGGCGGAGAGGTGTGTGTGTGTGCGACGGTGTCAACTGGCTTAGAGGTGGCACTGACCAGCTGGTGTGGCTGGTGTACCGCCTGCACCAACACTGCACACTGCAACACTTCCAATGTTGAACTTGGTGCACGACAAAAAAGAAGAGCAGCAGCAGCAGCGCCGGTACGCCAGCACAAACCAGCGACTGCACTACCACACAAGGGGACAACGGCAACATCACACCTATGCCTGCATGAACACATGGTGCGTCTTACACGCTCATGCCAACAGGCAAGTAACGCGCCTGCCTGCCCCTTGCTCCCCTTACCCCCCCCTCCACCCCCCGTGCTGGCAGCTGAGCACAGTGCCGGGGGGGATCACGCGCCGCTGCATGGTGACCCGTGATGCCTCTGGCGACCGTACCTTTGCTGGGTTTGAGGACGATCTGCCGTCGGCGGCGTTTGCTGACACGCGCCACACGCTGCCCGCAACCCGCCCCTTGGGTGAGCGAGTAGGATTTTGTGATAGTGGTGTAGCACCTACCTACTTCTGAAGTACTCCTGTAGTACAATTGGCTCCCCCCGCCTGCAGTTTGAGGTGGAGTTGAAGTTACAGATGGAGACTAGCACTCACCAACTTGAAGTTGGGTTTGTAGTGGAACAGGTTTGGATGATGTACTGCACCCACATGAGGCTCTGTCCAGCTTTTTTGTTCACAAAACCGACCTGAAGTTGATGATTTATAGCCTCCTTTTGCAACTTTTCCTTCACCTTGGTTTGGAGGCGGCGAGCGCTAAGTAGGCAGGCAGACGGCCTATGAATGCACGTACATATATGTACATGTACTTCATATATATGAAGTATACTGTATTCATATTATCATTGTAAATTCACTTGTGGGCGTAACAACACAGGTACCTCACACACACACACACACGCATTCACCAATACGCGTTCTCCCGCCTCGCAGGCGACTTTGGGTGGCTCATGCAGGGCGTTGGGCCCCCTGATAATGCATAATTTAGTACCTATGTATGGCGTTCATGTTTGACACACACGCCACACACACAATCTGTCTCTCTCTCGCACACACACCAACACACACCCTCCCGCCTCGCAGGCGGCTTTGGCTGGCTGTTCAGGGCGTTGGGCCCCTAATAATGCACCATCTAGCATGGCGTTCATGTGTGACACACACACACGCACGTACACACACGCAATGTCTCTCTCTCGCGCGCCAACACACACCCTCCCGCCACGCAGGTGACTTTGGCTGGGTCGTGCAGGGCCCAACGCTACTAACGTTGGGGCCCACTAATAATGCAGAATTTAGTATGCCACTGATGTATGACACACACACACACACACACGATCTCTCTCTCTCTCTCTCGCCAACACGCACCCTCCCTCCGCACAGGCGACTTTGGCTGGCTCGTTCAGGGCATTGCGGCCTGTAATTATGCCTCATCTACTATGGCATTCATGTGTGACACACACACACACACACACACACGATCTCTCTCTCTTTCTCTCTCTCTCTCGCCAACACGCACCCTCCCTCCGCACAGGCGACTTTGGCTGGCTCGTGCAGCGTGTTGGGGCCCGCTACTAATGCACAATTTAGGCATGCCATTAATGTGTGACACACACACACACACACACACACACACTCGCCGACACGCACCCTCCCTCCTCGCAGGCGACTTTGGCTGGCTCGTTCAGGGCACCCTGGGGCTTGCAACCCCCGCCTCAGAAGCATCACACGAGGTCCTGGCGCCGCTGCTGAGAGACAGTGCTCAGCGCTCCGGCAGGCAACTGCGACACATGGTGGACGTAAACTGGCGCCCTGTGTTCTGGCCAAACGTTCCCAGTTCCATGGCACGTTCCCGGATTCTGGAGTTTACGGAACGCGCTGATGTGGTGAAGTTGACGGACGAGGAGGCGGAGTGGCTGCTGGGGGTGCCCGCGGACACGGCGCTGGAGTCGCCGCAGGTGATTGGTGTTGCGCACATGATGGTCATTAATGGTAGTGATACCAATGCGTACACTTGTATGTGCTGCAAGAAGTGGGTACATCTGAAGTGCTTTTTGAAAGAATATGTGAAGCATTTTTACTTCAAAAAGTTAGCATGTACTACTAGTAGTACTTGTGTATATACTAATAGTAGTACATGTACTTTAAGACGTGTATACACTTCTCGAGTGCATGGCATGTCACTTGACAAGTCATGTAATTGAAGTGTGTTATATGGACCACACATGCTCACTCCATCCAACTGCTACATGCCGGAATTGTACTACCTGGTATATTGCGTGCCCACAAGTGCTGATATATACTGGTATAAACTTCGAGTACCTGGCGGCACTGCCGCTGTCACTGCCGCCGCCTCTGCAGCCGCCGCCGCCACCGCTGGCACCCGCCGCTGCCGCACCCATAAGCAGCTGCGTTGGCGGCACTGGCAGAGGGATGTGTGTGCTCTGGCGCACTTAAACGAAGGCGCCAGTGCGGTTGCGCAGCTCAAGTGGTAGACTCCACGTGCAACCTGTTCACTCAATGTTCGGTATAGTATATAGTTCAGTAGTTGTGGTATGGTGTATACTTTTTTTTGGTTTTCGTAACCGTCTGTAAATACTTAATTTCAACTGTGGTACACGTAAATTGTGGGGCATACACTTGTAGGCGCCCGGAACACACCTGCTTCCGAGCTTCCACTCCGTTGCGTCTGTAACGGCATGTAACTGCCTTTTGTAACTGCATGTAACTGCCTGTTGTAACTGCCTTGTAACTGCCTTCCGCAGGCGGTGAGGGAGAAGCTGCCCGCCGCCGCTGCGGTGCTGGTCACGGCAGGGGAGCGGGGCGCGGCGTTTGATGTGCTGGGGCACACGGGGCGTGTCCTTCCGTTCGATGTCAAGGTGGTGGAGACTACTGGGGCAGGGGATGCCTTCACTGCGGTGAGACGGGGTACTAGTTTCCTCAGGGGGTTGTACAGGCTATTATAGTGCGTGCGTCGTCAAGTGCCATTGGAGCCGGCTGTGTGGGCTTTGAGGGGGCGTACAAGCAGTAGGATGTGACAACGGCACAACTGGTTTATTGAAACAGTTGCGAAATGCACAGTAATGTCATGGACACTGTTGAAGTATGCTACTGTGGTACTACAGTATGTCTGGTGTATGCTGGAGTATGTGTAGCTGTTTGTCTCACGCTGTGATGACGCACTTGGTGTTTGGCATCGACGTGACAGAATGCGGTGTCACGGGTGCAGTGAACTTTTGACTACAGCGCATCACGCCATGCCTCACACAGCATAACGCGCACCTTCCACGCCTGCTGCGGCATGCCGTGCATGTGCCATGCCTGGTATGGCAGACTGGGCAAGCGTCATGCCTGGCATGGCGCGTGTGTGCACGCGCACAGCCACGCTTCCATGGCGCCCAGCAGCAGGCACGCTTTGGCAAGTCATCATGCCTATGCGCCAACGCTGCCGCTTTCGTGAGGGCGGCACTCCTGCCCGCCCCCTGCTTTGCCGGCGCATGCTGACGCTGCGCCACTGTTCCCTCTATGCTTGATGCTACTGCTGCCGCTGCCGCCACCACCGCCGCCGCCACGCCGCCGCCGCCACTGCTGCTTCTCCTGCCATCCCTGCTGCCACCGCTCCCCACCGCCGCCGCTGCCGCCGCCGCCAGGGCTTCATACACGCGCTGCAAGACTTCAACTTCGGCGTGCACAGTGCTCAGCAGCACAGGGGTCCACTTTCTGCCGCTGAGCGCGCACGCGTGGATGCGGCTCTGCGCTTTGCGAGCGCCGTTGGTGCGCTCACATGCATGGGGGACGGTGCCATCGGCCCGCAGCCATCGCTGGAGCAGGCGGAGCGGTTCTTGGCGGCGGCGGCGGCGGCATAGAGCAAATGAGCAGGCAAGCACGGCGGCTGCGGCTGCTGAGCACCGCTGCTGCTGAGTGCTGCTGCTGAGCACCACTGCTGCTGAGCATCACTGCCGCTGGCTGCTGCTGCTCAGCACCGCGGCTGCTGGCTGCTGATGCTGAGCATCGGCTGCTGCACTGCTGAGCACGGACCCGCTGCTGAGCAGATGTCGCTGCCGCTGCAGCTTGTGCGGCTGGCATGCTGGTGGTGCTGCTGCGGTGGCGGTGGCTGCTGCTGCTGTGGCGGCGGCAGTAACTTCGCCGGCAGTGCCTGCCTGGTGCACACACATGACTGCCGGCAGCTAGTCGGCAGCTGTGCTGCTGCTGAGCATGGCTGCTACAGCGCACCCTGCTGCTGAGCACAGCTGTCCCATGGATAAGGGCAAGCGAGTACTGTAGTGTGATGCGCTGCTGCTCACCAGCACAATCCGTGCTCAGCAGCAGGAGGTGCTGCGGCTGCTGCGGCGGCAGTGGCAGTGGCAATGGTGGCTGCAAGCATGGGTGGTTTGACTTCCTTTGGCTGCTGTGTCACAGTGCTAGTCTGTGCGCACGCCTCTGGGCTGGGCAATCCCGGCTGAACACACACACACACACGGAATTGTTGTAAGGTGCCGCGCGTTGGTATGTTTGGCACCTGCAGAACACAGACATTGGTGGCTGCAAGTCGCTGCCTGCTACAGCAATGTTGAGAGGTACAGAAGCACGGCTGACGCCACTGTTAAAGGCCCAGAGTGCCACACCAGTAAGCGCTAGCGGCCCTTTAAATGCGCACCTAAACACACACACTTTAATGGTTCAATGGCGCTGCGGCTAGAAATGGTATGCATTGTGCAGTAGGCCTTGTGCTGCATGCCGCATGCCCGTGTGCATACTACCACTACTACTAGTGCGGCAGCTTGTTGAGCGCTTGCGTGTGTAGTACCGTGTACGCCACTGCGCTTGCACACCCACTTCACAAATGTGGGGACACATGCACCCCAGGGCATTTATGCAATGCCTGCAATGCACATGGCATTCACATGCCCGCAATACCCCTATCACTACCTGCCTGCAGCAGTGTCAGCTGCGCCATCCATGGGGGGCAGGTCTCTCTTGTGATGAGCACACTCTCACCATTCACAGGATCTCAGCAAGCAGAAACTCAACGCGGAGGTTTATTGTGAAAACAATAAGAAGACAAAAAAAAACAGTGTGCTCAGCGCAACAGCAAGCAAAATAACGGAAGCACAGCCACTCAGCGGTGATGGCGTGTGTGTCGAAGCGGCACGCAAACCAAGTGTGTAATTTGCAGCGGCAGCGGCGTGTGTTGGGCGCGCCCGCGCATGTGTGTGCTGGCAGCGTGACGCCTCGCGCGCGGGGGGGGGTGTTACGCTCAAAAAACCCAAGTACAGTACCCAAGTAGTGGTCACGAGCGCTCAGCACAGGACCGCGTAAGCACGGCCGCGTCCATCCCGTCGACGGCGCCAAGTCGCCCTTTGCACCATGTGCAACATCGCTACTCGGCAGGCTCTATGGCAGAAACACACAGTTTTTTTCTCTCTCTTTTGTGAACAAAAAAAGGCTGTCTGCGGGGCGCAGGTGGGCGCCTATATCCCCTCCCCTCCGCCCCCCCCCCCCCACCTGCCCCTCCGCCACAGTGCACACCCACATGACACCTATGCCAGGCACGTCACTAACAACACAAGAAGGGGGGCGGGGGGGGGCAGGGGGGGGCATTGTTGCGGCTGGCACTGCCGGCACAACCACTGTCCCGGTGCCGGCAGCGGCAGGTGGCAGGGGTGTGTGAGGGGGCTCAGGCCGTCAGACGGCACCTTTCACTTTAACCTACAAGGCAACGCTGTTCTCTATGTTCCCCTCCTCTCTTGTTTCCCATCCGCGCACAACCCGCCCTGCTGCGGAGCACGGCAGTGACCGGCGGCGCTCAGCAGCCGCGGTGCCCTTGAGCCAAGCTGCGCACTGTTCTGCTGAGCACAGCCGCGCCTGCCAGCTGCTGAGCACAGCCGCGCCTGCTAGCTGCTGAGCGCCCGCCCGCCGCACCGCAGCGGCGGCAGCACAAATGCGGTAAACCAAACTGGGGCGGCAGGCGGTGCTCAGCAGCAGCGCGGCACGTGGCGGCCGCGCCAGCAAGCCGCTGAGCACACCGGTGCGGGTGGGGCTGTGCTCAGCAGCATCCTGCTGCTGCCGCTGCTGCTGCTGAGCACACGTGCATCGGATTTTGTGCTCAGCACCTCTCCTCCCGGTCCTCCAGCTCAATGTCCATGACGCTGTCGTACCACTTGCGCGCAAAGTCTGCTGAGCGCGCCGGAAGTATGTACATCTGCTCCACCTCCTGCGCGCCAAAAAACAAAACAAAGAAATCACAGCGGAAGCGCCGCATACGGCAGAGGTGTGAGGGTGTGTGTTCTGCTTTCATGGTGCGGCAAACACTTGAGAGGTTGCTAAGGCCAGCAGCAAACACTTGAGGGGTTGTGAAGGCCAGCTGCTGCTGCGGCTGGGGCAAAATGCCAGGATGAAGCCCCCCGTGGGGTGGTTTATCCGCCAGGGGGTGCAGGCCTAAGTCCCAGGGTGCCCTCACACCAGCTGGTTTGCTGGTGCACACACAGTGTCTGCGGCTGCCGTATGGGTGGCGTTGTGTGGCGCTGCAAAACAGATGTGTCCTTGCGCTTGCTGGCGGAGCACTTGGCAGAACTGCCACTGCTACTCGCAAGCCACAGGGTAGGTGCCAGGATGCAACCACGCAAACAAAAATCCATTCACTCACACGGTTCTTCGCCACACTTCTAGCGGCTATGCTGTGCATGCGGTGGTACCTACGGGACACACAAGCCCCAGCAAGCCCTGCCACACCGCACCACCACCGCCACACCCCGCCGGCGCACGCAACTGACAGCAGTTGAAGTTAACAGTTGAAGTTTGCTGAGCACTGCTCACCCGCTGGGCCACGCTTTTGAAGTTTCCGGGGAAGCCCGCGAGCGCGCGCCCCCAGAAGGCGCCGACGCTGCGCGCCTGCGCCGCGAGCGCCTCCCCACTCCGCACCGCAAACGCCGTCGTGACGGCAAAGGCGTCCGCTGCGGCGCCGTCGTGCTGCCGCGCCGCCACGGCAGATGCGCGCCTCACCGCCACCACCTGCGCGTGCTGCTGAGCAGCGACTGCAGCTGCGGCGACGGCCGGTGCTGCGGGCGTTGTTTCCGACGGCTCTTCTGGCACGGCCCTGCGGATTTGGGGGATTTTGGGGGGGGGCGGGGGGGGGGAGTGTTGCTGCTGAGCACGGTGGTGTGGGCTGGTGCGTCGCCTCTCTGCTGGTGGTGCTGCACATGTGGCTTTGGCGCCTGAGGGTGCGCGTGTGTTGCTGTGTCTGTGGCGCGGGGTGGTGGTTCGCAACAGGCATGTGCAGGGCAGGTGCCGGGCAAGTCGCCACTGCCGGAGCGGCAGCCTCCGCTTGCAGCGCAAACTCCTAAGATGCTGCAGGAGCAGCCGGGAAGAAAACGGCAAAAATGCCTTCTCGTGACTGGGAGCGCGCCTGCCTCGGCCAGCGCCATGACGCGCTGCCAAACGCGCTCCCGTGCCTCGGACTTCGCCTACAGTTTAGAGCCGTTGCTGGCCCTGCGTGCTGCAGCAGGCAGGCAGACTTCTGCAGCACACCCACTCCGTGTGTGCCTATGGAGTCGGCCCATCGGCGAGGCGGGCGCCGCCAACTGCAACCAGGGCAGGTGCCACAGCCAAACTCGGGCTGCAGCCTGCCCGATGCCGCAGCTGTGGCTCGGTGCCACCATTCGGCCCCAATTGAGGGGAATGTACCATTCCCGGGCGGCGTTAGGGCTCCGAAGGCACCTTGCACCCCGGCTGCGACCGACGCCCTGCGCGGCAATGGCGCGGAAAAGCTCCCCACTACCGCGCCACTGCCCCAGACAGCTGCAGGGAGGGTGGCGCCCCCGACGGTGCAGCGATGTCCGCAGTCCGCTAGGGTGTGCAACTTCAATGATGACGGCGGCCGGCATGAGTTTTTTGGGCTGTGAACTGTGGGCTGCCCCCTCACCTGCCGTGCATGATGAAGGTGCCCCCATAGCGCATGACCGGCATGTAGCCCTCTCTGGCCATGGCCCGCGAGCTGACGGAGTAGCCTGCGCCCAGGTGCAGAAAGGAATCGTCCTCGCCAACGTCGGGTGGGCTGCTGCGATCCACCTCCTCTTCCAAAAGCTCTCCTCGCCGAGCCTTCGAAATTCCCAGGCACACCGGCCCATAGCCTGCGGCGCCGGAACAGACCGGAACACAGGGGCGTGAGGGCGCCACCATGGCGGCAACGGCGGGATGCCCGCAGGCAGGGCGGTCGGCGCGAGTGCGAGTGCGGTGCTTTGGCGCGTTTGGCTGCCTTCTCAAACCCACCTCCGTTTTTGAGTTGATGTGTGTAGATAATGAGGCCGCAGCAGGTTTTGCACGCCGCGGAGTGCTTGGCCTCGAGGCCCACCGTCGTCTGCTTGGATCCCTGCTCTGCCACCATGGCTGCCCGCTGTGTCTCGCCAACAAGATCTCTCAATTGGTGTGTGCCTGCCTCGCCCGCAAAAAGTGCAACGGGATTGCCATGCCAGCTGCGGCCCGTGACCGGTAACTTCTGCAGTTGTCCACATGACCCCGCGTACGTATAGTATTCGGGATCCCGAATACTGTACGTGTGTGTTGGGCAGCACTTGCTACCAGTGATATTAGTACAGCATGCTGGTCCGGTGTTGGCGGGGGGGCTGGGCGCTTTGGTGCCATGCGGCACTGGTAGTACCTTGTAGACCGCTACGGTATGAGTACTATTCGACTCCGTAAACCGCACCCCATGTGCACAGGGCTTTCCGCGCCCCAAGCGGAGCTTAATAAGAGTACAGCATGCTAGTACAGTAGGTGTAACGTGTACAGTAAGGAGCAGGCATAACAGCATGCCTGCCTGCAGATATGACATGAGCCTGCCAGCAACAGCCACACACAACAAAACATTGCAGAAAACCGCTTCCTCGCCGTTGATGTACTGCGGTGCGGCCGGCCCCCGTGTTGCTTGCCTTACTCCCGCACCGGCACTCGTGTGTTAGTCACCATCACTCAAAAAAACTTTCATACACAGCTACCTACACAGCGGCCCCCGCAGCGGCCGCCATTCACCGCCTCCGCTTCTTCTCCTTATGCCTCTTCTTTTCCTTCTTCCTCTTCCGCTTCTTCTCACTCCGCCGCCGCCTATCCCTATCCCTACCGCCACCACCACTACGAGCGCGCGGCGACCCGCTGCGCCGCCGCTTCTTCTGCCCGCCACTTCCCTCGCTTCCGCTCGACCCGCCCGATTCCGACCCGGAATCGCCGCTCGACCACTGCTGCCCAGCAGCCGCACGCGCCGCCGCAGCCGCCGCAGCGCTGCGAATGGCACTCTCAGCCCACTCCGGGCGGGCCGCCGCTGGCTGCGCAGGTGCCGCTTGCGCTGCCGCCGCCGCTGCCGCCGCTGCCGGCGGCAGGGCTGCGCCCCTGACGACGCCCCGCAGCGGCGGCGGCGGCGGGAGCGGCGGCAGCGGCTCCAGCTCTGACTCGCCGTCCGAACTTTCCGGCTCGAAAATACTTTTGAATAGGTCGATGGGCGGTTTTGTGGCCACCTCCACATCAAGCGGCGGCGGCGACGGCGCGCGTTCCCGGGAGTGCCTTTCCCCATTCCCAGGAACGGTCTCGCTGCTGCGAATTCCCGCCAGGAGAGGTGTCTTGGCCGCTGCAGCCGCGCCTGCGGCGGCAGGCGCCGTGGACAGCGCGCCAGTAGGCGCAAAGCGGCCAACATTTTCCTGGAAAATGTTGTCCGCTTTTTCCTGCGGGCGGCCACCAGACTCCGCACCATGCACGCCCCACTGAATCTCTCTGGAGACCGGTGGCACAGGCACCTGGGAGTGGCGGTGTGCGGCAACACAGGTGCGGCGGCAGCGGAGGCAAAAGCCGCGGCGGCAGCAGTGGCAGCAGCAGCGACGGTGGCAGTGGCGGTGGCAGTGGTGGCGGCGCGGCAGTGGCAGCGGCAGCGGTGAGGGCGGGGGCAGCGGCAGTGGCGGCAGCAGCGGCAGTGGCGGCGGCAGTGGCAGTGGCATGTGGTCTGAGCCGCGAGCAGCAGGCAGCTGGTAGTTTGTTTGTGACAAAGGTAATAGCACAGGCAGGCTGCGCCAAGTGGCGCACTGCAGCCTGTGAGCAGCAAGCACTGCTGCTGCTGGTGCTGTACCGTAATGGCTGCATCGCTGTGCTCCCGCCATTGCCAGGGGCGGCACAGTTAAGCAGGCGCTGAAAGCATGTACTAGTGTACACGTGTGTACTGCATGCCCCCTGCCAGCAGCAGCACTACGCGCCAGCCACTGCTCAACATTAGGTGAACAAGGTGCACTCCATCACTACTCACAAACCTGCAACATGGGATGGCATCACTACGAGTAGGCACAGGTGAGGCGGCACTGTCGCCGCCTGGCAGCAATGCTCTCCACCGGTAGTACTATGTACCGTCGAAGGGCTAAGTAGTGTACCCGGGTCAATCCATGTTATTGAACCCAACAAGGAGGGAGAATGGTACGTTACTTTGTGAGCCGCTGGAGGCATCGTTTACTACTTACCCTAGCATCTATTATAGCTGAAACGCACAAAAATTTCGGGGGTGAGGGGAAACGGAGCCGTCAAAATGATTACCAGAAGTAACAGTAACACGGGCATTACGTTGGGGGGTAAGTCAGGTTGGGGGCACCAAAACGACTACCGAAAGCAATTGGGTCGGGTGACTACTTGTGCAGTAGACGGTATGTGCACATACATATGCTGGATGTACTAAAGTGAACTGAAACTGATGTCGACATGAGCTGTGTCGGCCGGCACGTGCCAGCTCCACCAGCGCCAGCCCACGAGCCGCTGCCGCTCACATTGAGGCGCTTGCACAGCAGGGGCACGGGCCGCCGCACGCTCTCCACGAGCCGCGGCGCCAGAATATTTTTTGAACTTACTAGAATTTACTTTTTGTAGTGAATAATAACTTGCTCGTGCATAACCGCCGCTCACATTGAGCCGCTTGCACAGCAGCGGCGCGGGCCGCCACACGCTCTCCACCCGCCGTGGCGCCAGCGCCGCCTTGCGCTCCCGCTCCCTCTCCAGCTCCTTCTCCGCTGCCTCAGCCGCGGCCGCCGCACCGCCGCCGCCGCTGCGCAGCCCCCCCATGCTGAGCCCCGCTGGCCGCTCGTCCGGAAGCAGCATGTGCTGCTGAGCAGCAGCGCCGGGGGGGTCTTGCTGCTGAGCAGTGGCAGTGCTGGCTTGGAAGAGGCGGGAGCGCGCCGCGGGGATGTGCAGGCCAACGGGGCCGCTGGAGCCCTCCTTTGTGCTGGTGCTGCTCAGCAGATTGGGGGGGGAGGGGAAGGGGGGGGGGAGGAGGGAGGGGGAGGGGGGGTCAGCAGTAGCAGGCTTTTGTGAATTGTTGATGGTGCTGCAGTTGCTCAGCAGCTGCTGCTCAGCATGTGCGGGTGCGGCGGCGGTGGCCCGCAAATTTGGGGGGGTTCAGCGGGCCCTGTGCTCAGCAGCAGCAGTGGCGGGCTGTTGTGCATTGCCGAAGCTGCCAGCAGGGGGCCAAGCGGCGGTGTTGTCATGTGCACTTGCGGAGGGACAGGTATATACATGTGTCCATGCATATATAATATCAGCATGCTGAGGGGTAGCGCTTAGCCTTTCCTATTTTTTTCACATAATTTTTTGCTCATACATGGCTTTTTTTTTCATTCGTATCCATGTATAAATCGAAGTAATAGATTTCGGTTGAGGCCGTTGCGCTGTTGGACCAAGCACAGAAACAGAGGTTAAAGGTGTACACCCATGAGATTACTTCAAAAGTATCTGGTACTGTATGGGCATTGGCAGCAATACACTGGCAGCAACAGTCAGAGGGCAGAAACCCCGTGCACACAACAGCAGGCGTTGGCATTCGCGTTGGCGTCCGCCATGGCATGTGGCAGTCTCTAGCATACATGGGTGTGTGCACACAATGGAGCACGCAATGACGGCCACATGTCAGTGGCGTAATTGCGGCATAGCCGCCTATTGGCGTCCTGTCAGTGGCGTAATTGCGGCATAGCCGCCCATTGGCGTCCGCCATGGCATGTGGCAGTCTCCAGCATACATGGGTGCATGTGCACAAAGGTGCACATCCCCAGTCACAGCCTTTACTAAGCACACAAACAATTTGCATGATTCTGGCAACAAGGATGCTGGCAATATATGTGCTGTACTTCAGTAGTACACATACTGCTGTAGTACATACTACGTAGCACATACATTTTCTGTCATGCCACATGTTGCAGCCCACCTGGCTGTGAATTTGCTGGCCATGGCGGAGCGCAGTCCATCAAATGCCGCTGGCATGAACACCTCACGCCCGCCTGCAGAGGCGGGCGCGGCTGGGGCAGCAGGGACTCCTCCTGCTCAGCAGCAGCAGCAGCAGCAGCAGCAGCAGCAGCAGCAGCGCTCAGCAGCAGCAGCAGCAGCAACAGCGCTCAGCAGCAGCAGCAGCAGCAGCAGTGCTCAGCAGCAGTGCTCAGCAGCAGTGCTCAGCAGCAGCAGTGCCGTTCCAGGAACATTCCACACGTGGCTTGCACGACGGTGTGAGCACGCGCGGCGCAGCCTCACACACAGTGCACACTTCAGAGCGCCGTGTTGTCAAGTGCCGACCGTGGGCGACGGAAGTGCTCAACATCAACAGTACTATGTAGCATGTTATATTCTTCAAAGTACTTTAACTAAGCGGAGCGCACCTGCCGATGGGGCATCAGACCCATGTGAAAATATGTGGTATGTGCCTGAGACTGTAAAGTACTATATATATATAGTTTATATTGTACAGAAGTACTTCGCATGCACGCTACAACACTTCATACTCTTGAAGTATGTACAGCACCAGGTAGTAGGTACATGATATGCTACTAGTAGTACTTCGTAGTAAGTGGAGCGCACCTGGTGGGGCCCCAGGCGGTGCTGCTGCGGCGGGCTCGCCAAGCAGCGCTCCCCTCTCCTTGGTGCCCAGCCTTGGCACACCCGCGCCGCTGGTACCACCGACCCCCCACACCATGGCCACCATCGCTGCCCGCTCCTCATCCTCCTGCACAGCAACAAACATTAACAAGCACATTGTTTACTCCATTTGCTTGCAGTACAGTGTCCACGTATATGCAGTACATGTGTACATATTTAACACATGAGACTATTATTATCATTGTTTGTAACAGCATATCATAACCGCCCACTCGTCAAGATCCTGCAAAACACGTTAACAAAGAAACAGTACCACGTAGTATAATAATACACTTGAACTACATGGTATTCATACATGTTTACCACATATGTAGGTAAACGGTACTCCAGAAGTAAATGCCAGCTACATTGTATCCGCCCGCTCATCACCCTCTGCATAGCAATAGCACGACAACGATATAATATACTTGATGTACATGGTTATTCATACTTCAAATTCATGTTCAGCACATGAGACGGGTATATTTACAAACAGTATGTCAGCCGCGTGCAGCTTGACTGAGCGCAGCATGGCCGCCAACGCCGCCCGTTCCCCATCCTTGCAAATACCCACGTACATAGAACCCTACTCCATCTGGCGAGCACGTGCAAGCACCATTTCTTAGTCTGCTTTTTTTCTTTCTTTCTTTCATTTCCTTTCATAGTCCATTCAGCGAGCACGCGCGAGCACCATCACCACGAAAGCATGTGCTAGGCTACCGAAGTTATGGGCGTTTATGCCCAGCTGTGGCACTGTCTTGCCCAGCAAGGTGCAGCCGCGCGGCAGCTGTGCAGTGAGCCACAGTAATAAGTCATATGCTGCATCGCATTGCGGCTAACCACTACATGACATTATACCGCTTTCAGCCCAATCATACTTCAAGAAGTACACGGTACTTCAAGTGTAGCCTGGGGTGACAACGTGGGCGGTGGCGCGGCGCCGCGCGCACGCAAACAATTTACACCCTTTAAAACATGAATATACCGTAGTATGCATGTACATACTACATATCTTGACTGATGCACTGCAGTAGTGGATGGATACCGTGTAGTAAAAATATATGTATGTCCGTGTATACAAAGCACATACCGTATGTATATACGTACATAGATAGATAGTAATCATGTATGTATATCCATGTACACAAAAGCGTGTACCTGAGGTGTAAACCGGTGCAGCGGCGCCCACTCCCGCGGCGGCGCCGGCAGCCCCCAGTGCCGCGCACCCACCGCCCCCCCCTCCGCCACCACAAACCCTTCCGGCGGAGGCCGCCCATCAGAGGGACACCTCGCAAGCCTCCTATCCAACCCCCCCACGTTCCCCGCCGCCTCCGCCGCCCACGCCGCCGCCGCCGCCGCCACGCCGCTGCCGCCGGCGGCCTTCGAACAAGCATCGGCGTCATCGTAGACTATGGACGATTCGTACTCAACCGCGGCGCCGCCGTACACGTCCGCGTCCTCGTCGTCGTCCAGCGCGAAACCGCCCGCGCCGCGCACCACCGCAGAAGTTGAAGTTTTGGCAGCTGAAGTTGAAGTTGTAGTTGAAGTTGGGGGGCCGGCGCCGGCGCCCCCCAGCGCGTCGCTCATGCGGTACACGGCGCGGTGGTGCTCAGCAGCCGTGGCGGCGTCCGCGGCCCCGCGCGACCCCCCCCGCCGCAGCGCGTCCGCCACCTCCGGCGCGTGCGCGTACGGGTCGTAGCCGACGCCGTAACTGTCGGATTTCGGCGGCGGAACTTCAACTTGAGCTTCGGCATCGTCCGGCGCCCACGTGACGTGCCCGCCCGCGAAGCGCGCGCGCACGGACGCGGGCGCGGCGTCCGCGAGCGCGCCCCTGCTGCTGAGCACGCGGCGCCGCCCCACTCCCTGCCCCTCACGCCACCCCATGGCCCGCAGCAGCCGCTTCCCCACAGGGTCCGAGCTGGGGACGACGAGCTCCGACGGGGCGGGGCCGGGGATGGCGCTGCCGGTGGCGGCGAGGGCTTGGGCGGCGACGGCGGCTTCGGCGGCTGCGCCGTGGGTGTTGAAGTCTTGGCGCGTGGCGAGGGTGCCCCCCAGAAGGCCGTCCTCCTCGTCCATGAAGTCCTCGGGGCGCTGTTGAAGTTGGGGTTGAAGTAGGTGCTCAGCGGCGGAGTCATCGTCGCCCTCGGCCGCGGCCGCCGCAGCCGCCTCTGCCCGGGCCTTGCGGTCGCGGGAGGAGACGAAGGTGGAGGGGGTCCAGCCCTCTGCTGAGCCCGCCGTGTTGAAGTGGCCCGCGCTGAAGCCGCCCGTGAAGGCTGCAGTTGCATGACGGGCAGAGGAGTGCCATCGGCAGGCGGATTAGAAGCAGCGTTTGCTTGAGAACATGAAGGTGTGCTGCTGCTGCAACCCAGGTGCGGAGGATCGCTGTGCGCAACGGTGGCTGGTGAGTGTCAAGTGGTGGTGGCGGGAGCGTGTGCATGAGCTGGGAAAGGTGCATACTGCACTGCGGCTTGGCGATCCGCACTGAAGCACCCGCAGGCAGTTGGGAGCACAGCTGCCACAGCACCAGACATTTTTTTGCTGTAGCCCGCGACCAACGACGGCGCTGCTGTACCACATGGGAGTGCAGTGCAACAGCGCCATGTTGCGCTAAGGAACGACAGCGAACCAAGCACGGTCACCTGGCCTCTCTGCCAAAAACTTTTGCTTGTTCGCAGCTGTCGTGGATCATCGCTCACCTCCATGGAAGCGCTCGGGGCGCTTGGCCGACCTGCCCTCCATGCCTGCGTGCTGCCGCCGCTGCTGACAGCTCCTGCGTAGGCTGAAGGCTTCACTCACTCACCACCACCACCGCATCACAGCACCACACAGCGCCTGCCGGCCCGCCCACTTGTTGTACAATGTGGGTGTGCAGCAGCATGTGGGGGGGGCAGTTGACACCCGGAGGCTTTTGTGCAGCTTCGCGCGCACTTCACACACTACAACCGCCAGCAGCACTGGCCGCTGGTCACGCCTAGGCTCGCTCCCGCTGCCGACTGGAAGTCTGTGCTGCGGTCGTTTTAGCACTTCTGCCACGGGACGGAGGGGCTTGCGTGCCGCATCGGGCGTGCAATTCGTGCGGTTGCACCCACCCAGCCGTCACTGAGCCGTGGTGCACAACCACTCGTGGTGTTGTGAGGCAGTCCTTCCACACCCACTGCCGACTCAACTAGCGCCTGGCACCAGCAGCAGCCGCGAGAGCCATGGCCAGCATAGTGGTGCCCGGTCAGGTGATCACCGCGGAGGGGGGCTACCTCCAGGGGCACGGAACCTACATACGGGAGGGGGAGCAGGGGGGGGAGTCCCAGCTGGTGGCCTGCGTCGCGGGCGTCGTGGAGAGGGTCAACAAACTCATCCACGTGCGCCCCATCAAAACCCGCTACGTGGGAGAGACGGGGGACCTCGTGGTGGGGCGGGTGACGGAGGTGGGGGGGAAGCGGTGGCGGGTGGACGTGGGGGCCCACAAGGAGGCCGCGCTGCTCCTCAGCAGCGTGAACCTTCCCGGCGGCGCCCAGCGCAAGAGGACATACGAGGACCAGCTGCAGATGCGACAGTTCTTTAAGGAGAGCGACCTCATCAGCGCGGAGGTGCAGAGCGTCAACAGGGATGGGTCCCTCATGCTGCACACGCGCAGCTTCAGGTGCGGTATTGCTTTCGGATTGCGGGGGTGTCTGTCGCGGACGCCTGTTGCAGTCCTGTTTTGTGTACAGATCTGCGATCCAAAACAAAAAATCTTGCGCGCACATGAAACCTGCTATTTAGCTGGGTTATACTCTGGTGTTTCAGCTTGCGGATGCCCACCGCGCACCAAAAAAATGTTTACATAATTGGGGAAAGCAAACCGAAGGCGAAACTTTGTTCATAATGCATATGACACCTCATCATTATAGGGTCCTCAGCGTGCGTCTGTAATCCCTGCTATAATACTTTAGGAAACCCGCACAGCGTGCCCGCACATGCTAGACACGATGAATGAGGTTGCACATTATTATGGTCCCAAGGCTGACCACACATGGGTCTTGAAATAAGCGCCTGCCGTCGAGCAATGTGCGCTGGTGATTATGTGTTGATTTGGCGCCATTTGCGCTCCCAAGACCTGTCAATTGACCACATGGCCGCAGTACTAGTGATGTTCAAAAATCTGTGCTTTAGTTCGCGTCTCGCTCTAGTGGGGGTCTCGCCCTAGTGTGGGGCGCGAGTGGTGACACTACCCCACTCAATCGCAAACACACTTCCTGTGCATGACCAGTGGAAAAACTAGGCGCGTCTGCCTGTCTCTGACACCGCACACTGGTGGTGCCTTGCAATGCCTGCCTATTGGCAGCTGTGGTTTGAGGGGGCTGCTCTGACTGTGCCCTTGTTCTGGCTGTTTTTGGCTGATTTTTGGCTGATTTTTGTGCGCAGGTATGGCAAGCTGGAGAATGGGCAGCTGCTGCAGGTGCCGCAGGTGCTGGTGCAGCGCCTCAAGCAGCACTTTGTCACGCTGCCGCCGCCAATAGGTAAGCAAAAGTTATTTTGACGTGGGTCTTGAATGAACATCCACATATATGTTTCGAAGTATTTAGATGTTTACAAGTTCCACTCGCAGGTGTTGGTGAAGCGCCCAAAGCAGTACGTTGTCACGCTGCCGCCGCCGATAGGTGAGCGCAAGTGAAACTTCAAGTTGCGCACATGATTTCATGTCTCTGGACTCTTATATTACACTTTCACAACTGTGGCCACTGGTGTAGCGCGCTGGCGCCAGTAGCTATCGGCTGTACTACAGCGCACCATATCGGAGCCACACTTTAGTGATTGTTGAGGACTGGCCCTTCACTCTACCTGTGGCACCTGGCGCCATGCCTAGCCTTGGTGCGTACAAGCACGTCTCGCTGCTGAGCACGCCCTACCCGCCCGATTTGGTTACTCGTAGTCTGCACTGGCGCGCACATTGACTTGTGTCTCTGGATTGATTTACAAACTTCAATTCAACTACCATTATATGGTGACGGCCCCTACCGGTGGAGAGACTAGAGTTCATCGCTCCTAGATGAGTTTTCATATCACACTTGAAGCACTTGAACTAGAAGCACACACACTCACACACCCTTCAGAAAACACATAAAAGCCCACTGCTGCTGCCAAACTGTGTGGTGTTTCGTGGCAGGCGTCGACCTCGTTCTGGCACCGACGGCCACATCTAAATCACCCGCGCGCGCCCCCCCACAGTGGTTATACTTCAAGTAGTTTGATACTGCAAGTGCCGCATACACACACATGCCTCGCCCCCGTTTCCTCACCCTCCAAAACGCCCACACACTCACACACACACACACCCTCATCGCTCTGTGTTCCTCATTGCTCTGCGTTCCGCTCTGTCTTCCGCGGCAGGCGTGGACCTGGTGCTGGGCACCAACGGCCACATATGGATCACCCGCGCCCCCCCCCCGGAGTGGGGCGGCAGCGCCGCCGACGGCAGCGGCGCCCCCGACCTCGACACCAACGTCCTCACATCGAAGGCGGAGACGCTCGCGCGAATCCGCAAGCTTCATGCGGAAACGCCCATCCTGCGCGAGGAGCGAGCGAGAATTGCGCGCGTGAGAAATGCCATTGTGGCGCTGCGGCACGCGTTCGCGCTCATAACGCCCGAGGCCATCGCCGCCGTGTACGCGCGCAGCGAGGAGTTGAAGTTGGAACCCAAGGACATGCTCAGCGCAGCCGCGCTGCCGCTGCTCCTGCCCGGCAGTGCCAGCGGCGGTGTTGGTGGTGGCGGCGATGGTGGCGGCGGTGGCGCCGGAGAATCGGGCATGGATGTTGACGAGTGACCTGCGGCGGCGGCGACAGTGGCACCGGCAGCAGCGACGGCGGTGCCGGCAGCGGCAGCGGCGGCGGCAACAGCGGTGGCGCCGGTGGCACCGGCAGCAGCGACGGTGGTGCCGGCAGCGGCGGCGGCGGCGGAAGTGGCAGCAGCGGCGGCGGCGGCCGTGGCGGCGGTGGAGTGGGCATCGACGTCGACGAGTGACCCCAAGTTGTTGAAGTTTGATCCCACCGGGAGTTGAAGTTCAGGCCCGCATAGGCGCTGCCGCAGCTCGTGCCCAGCGGCAGTGGCAGCAACGGCGGTGGCGGCGGCGGCGGCGCCAGCGGAGCAGCCATGGACGCCAACAAGTGACCCCAGTTGTTGAAGTTCGGGCCCACAGAATTGAAGTTGGAGCCGGAGGAGGTATGCTCAGCCAGTGTGCGGCGGCGCTGGCGCAGCGGGCGTGGACATCAACGCATGACCCCTGCTGGTGCGCGCGGGTGCCGTGGCAGGTGTTGAAGATTGGGCTCACGGACTTGAAGTTGGAGCCGAAGGATGCGTGCTCAGCGGGGCTGCGCTGCTGCTCGTGCCCGGCGGTTCCAGCAGAGCGGGCGTGGGTATCGCCGAGTGAGCCCTGGTGGGTGGGGGAGGCCGCGGCAGGCGTACAGAGGGCTTGAAGTTTTGGGCCCACAGAGTTCAAGTTGGGGCCCACAGAACACAGTTGTTGCGGCACGGGTTGCGCTCGGCACGCCGGCGCTGCCTCCGCTCGTGCAGTGAGGCGTGGCGCGCAGGGGAGGGGCTGCACCAGGTGGTGTGCCAAACAGTTGAAGTTGGATGCCCAGAGAGTTGAAGTTGGTGGACCTGCATCGCGCGGCAGTGGCGCGGCTGCTGCTCAAGCCCCTAGCGGCGGTGGCAGCGGCGGCGACAGCGCTGCAGGAACCGCTTGGTGAGTGATGAGAGGGGACTTGCGGCTGTCGCCGTTGCTGCCGCCGCCGCTGCCACTGCCGCCGTTGCTGCCGCCGCCGCTGCCACTGCTGCTGCTGCGGCAGCGGCGGCGGCTGCTGCGACCGCAGTGGTGATGGTGGCGCTTGTGAAGTTGCACAGCCGCAGGGTTTGTGCAGCCGGTTTCGCGGGCGGCTGCAGCAGCATGGCGTCGTTGTGCGCGCGGGGCCGGAAGGTAGCCGCTGTTGCTGCTGCAGCATGCTGCCCCAACCCCACGGCCATACGCGCACGCCGGGCTGTGTTTCCTACTTCGAGTGTGAAGTTGGAACCGCATCCTGCTCACCAGCAGCCTTGCTCCGCAGCTCAGCGCACACACCAAGAGCGCCTCTACACAGCATGCAAAGCTGCTGTGCACGGATGTGTAGGTTTGGTTTTGGCCCATGAGTCTGATAGCGGAGCCGGCAGGCAGCAGCAGTCGGCAACAGCACCTCTAGTGCGTGTGTAGGTGCGCAGCTCCCGGCTCTGCATCGGTCGCGGCGCAGCTGCAGCTTCGCGCATGCGCGCCCACCACTACATCCCGCGCGCCTAATGGACACAAGCCCTGTGCGAACCAGCTTCAGAGCCAATTGCAGACCATGTGCTGCTGTCTGCGTGTTACAGGTTCACTTTACCCAGTGGGAACAGCAGCAACAGCAACATAGCAGTAACAAACAAGCAAACTCTCCGGTCGCAGGTCAGTCATGTCACACCGTGTGCCGGCCATACCCTTACAGTAGGACAGTCAGGTAG
>JAULBY010015201.1:0-21382 GCA_032358315.1 Ophiocytium majus
GCTTGCTGTGCAAGCCGCTGCTGTTGTGGCCATGGCTCTGCCTCTGGCAGGCGGCCTCGCGGATGTCACTTTACAACCTGGTCTCCCAGCATCGTCTGCATGCCGTTGCAGTACAGCAGACTGAGCCAGCTCAGGTCGTCCAGCAGGCGCGCGTGTGCAGCGGCACCATCACCGACGGCGCCACCGCCAGGCGCCTCACGGCCCGGCAATTGTCCATGCTGAGCGCCAACCGGCACCGGCCGCCGCTGCTGCTGCTCAGCGGCAGCTCCCTGCGCCCGCTCCCCGCCCCCACCACCATCCGCTGCTGAGGCCGCCGCCACTGCTGCTGCGCAACAGCAGCTCCTTATGTCCGCTTCCCGCCACCACCACCATCACCGCCACCAGCGCCATCATGAACGCGCCCAAGCTGATGTCCGCTGTGCAAGCGGCGGTTGCTGCCGCCGCTGCCGTTGGTGCCGACTGCGGCGTGGCGAGCGGCGCGGCCCCCAGTGTGCATCACCAGCACACGCGCCTCTCCACTCTGTGCATCAGCAGCGCTTCCGCTAGGCTCCCTCCGCGCCCCGCTGCTGCTTGTCGCAGCTGCTGGTGGTGCCCACTACAGCAACAAACAACGCGCCTTCGACAAGCTGACAAACTGTGCTTCGAAATGGCGGGTCAAGCAGCGGCAGGCAAGCGAGCGGGCGGCACGCGCGACAGGGATGAGTCACATACTGGCCGCCACGCTGCTGCTGCGGCTGGATCAGGTCAGGCCAGCGGCGCGTCACAAGTCTCGGAAGCGCTGGTTGCACACTGCGGGTTCTCCCAGTCAAACCTGCCTGGCAGCACACACAGCTCGTCGCATGTGCCGCGGCCATAGTCGATTACGAGCAGACACGGGCGGCAAGAAACTTGGAGCAGGCGAAGCCACAGCGCCCGCTGCTGCTCGCTGCTGAGGCCTCCGCGGATGGCGGAGGGGAGCGCCTGGATGACTTCGACAGCCACGATCCTGCCCACCTGTGAAACTGGGAGCGGCGGCGGGGGGCGTGGGTTTGTTTAACGGGTTTTTAAGGAGCAAGCGCGCCACAGGAGAAGGGGTTAGACTGCACGCGCCGCCCGTCAGACCTGCATCCCGGCCTCCTGCTCTAACACCTCCTGTGCAATGCAAGCGTACAGCGCGCGCAAGTTCCCGGGGCGATTTTTTTCGCAATCGCTCGTACACATATGCGAGATTCGAACTCGTGTCCTCCAAGTCGCCGCCCGGGGCGATTTTTTTCGCAAATCGCTCGTATGCGGGATTCGAACTCGCGTTCACAACATAGGCATGCAGGCTGGACTGGGGCGATTTGCACGGCGAGAAGAGGCACGGCCACACCACGGGTTGGTCACCATACCACTGCACACTTATCTGTCATTTCTGTTTGCTTTTATTTTGCCAGAGCGCCTCACCAGCCATGTGCAAGGTTGCCCGGTGTGCCAGTGACACGTGCAGCAGTGCCACATATGCGCACAATCAGCACTGCCAAGGCAGTGCCAGATGTGCAGTGGCGGCACACTTGCAATATGTGTCACAGATGGCATTTGAGATGTGGCCCTACTATGCAGATTATTAGTACTCTTATTAAACTCCGCTTAGGGCGCGGAAAGCCCTTCGCACACAGTGCGCGTGACCAGAGAAAGGGTTCAGAAAGGTAGCTAAAGGCTGGCAGTGCTCAGCACTGCGCGTACTCTAAGAAAAGCCTGGCACGTACACACGTGGCACACAAAGCGGCGCAAGGGACGCAGGCCAACACACTGCAGCAGCAGTCATGTACCATGTGTTCTACTGAAACAGCTGCCCTGCCACAGCAGCGGCCACCACTTTCCAAGGGGCGTCAAGCCGCACTAAGCACGGGCACATGGCGCAACACGAGCATTCTTACATGACGCCCAACACATACAAGATTGTGAAGTGCGAACGCACAGGTCCATCCGAATGTTGCAACTTCCAGTCGCACGCCCCAAGGGAGACACCTCCAGCAGCACTGGAGCCGCAGCACGCTGTTACACACGCTCCGCGCGCCGCGTCGCTCAGTAAAGTCACGCGCCACAACGCACCACCTTAGCAATGAGTGAGAGTGCCACTTCCCTCCCAGCCTCCCCCATGCCGCGTGTGCATCGCCTGCAGAATCCGCGCCTTGCACGGCCGCCAGCTCCGTGCTGCTGGCCACACCCCTGCATGCGCAGAGCCGCAGCACAGGCTGGCAGCCACGGTGCGCCGCCATGACGCACGGCGCCGCCCCCCCCCGCCGCCGCCATCGCTGCTGCTGGCACCGCCCCAGCTGCCGCCCGCTGCTGCTCAGCAGCTGTTGCCACTGCTGCCGCTACCGTGCTGCCGCTGCCACCAAGGCGCGCCGTCGCGCAAATCACCTGGCGCCATACCATGGCGCCATGCCGACCAAGTGTGCACGAACACCGCCACATTGCCGCTGGCAGCTGCACGCGGGGCGGCACACGTGGAGAGCCGCGCCGGCATGCGCGCGCATGGACGGTGGCTCCACGCCGCTGTCCTCTGCAGAGAGCGCAGCACCGCCGCCGCCGCGACCGCCGCCGCCAGCAAGATGTTCCCTCGCGCGCTCTGCCGCACACAGCGTTGCCACGCCCCCGCGCATAGCCCACGCGCCCATGGGGGTCCGGCGCTTGGACCATGCACAGGCACGTGCACGCAGGGCTCCACCACAGCGCCAGCACAGGGCCTGGCGTCCACGCCGTCTCCCGTGTCATGCAGTGCCGCCGCCGTCGCCGCCGCTGCCGCCGCCGCTGCTGGTGCCGCCGCACCCAGCGCCTGCTGCCGCGGCTGCCACCGCCACCACCACTTTCTACCGCAGCCGCTGTGATCCCGCTGCCACCGCCGCTGTTGCTCCCGCCGCCACCGCCGCTGCTGCTGCCGCCGCTGCTGATTCAGCCACCACTACCACTGTCGCTGGCGCCGTCGCACCCGCCGCCTGCCGCCACGGCTGCCGCGGCGTGTGGCACTGCTGCCCCCCGCCGCCGCCACCGCTTCGCTGGCCAGGGAGGTGAGGACCGCTCATGCCAGCAGACTGCGCCGCCGGCTCAGGCACGCAGCAGCGCCACGCCAGTGTGCTCCGCCGGTGCCTCCATAGCCGCCAGCGAAACATCAACCTCCTGTCGCCGATCCGCATCTGCCGCTTGAAAGAGTCTGCCTCTGTGGGCGCCCCTGCTGAGCACCTTCTGCTGAGCACGTCCCCCCCCTGCTCAGCGGAAGAGTGTGCTCAGCAAAATGTGGCGGTCGCAGCAGCGGCAGCTGCATAGAGGGAAGAGGGGCGGCAGCAGAGCAGCAGTGCTCAGCAGCTCGTGTGGCGGACCATGTCGCCCCTGCTCAGCAGAAGAGTGTGCTCAGCAAAGTGTGGCGGTACCAGCAGCGATAGCAGCAACAGCATCAGTAGCAAAAGCGCAGCAGCAGCTGCTGCTCCAGGACGGGGGTAGCAGCAGGGCCCGCCAGTGCATTGGGGGGGCACGAGTCTGTAATTTGGCACATTTTTCAAAAGGAAAAGGCTTATTTACTCATTCCAACAAGGTGTACAGAATGCAGGAGCGCCGAATGCCAGCCATATGCACCACCAGGTACACGTTAAAAACATGAATTTTCCGTCAAAGGCTCTCTTACGGAGCATGTTTGGCATAAAAATACGCCGGTTTTTGATCTGCAAAATAAGGACCAGCATACGTTTTTTGGCAATTTTACCCGCCGGCCCCACCCGACACACAGGTGTGGGCAGGTTCACACAACAACGCAAGACAGCAGGCGTCCTGCTGTTTGTTGGTTGCAGGCGCCACCCTTCGTTTGTACGTTGGCACGTTTCAAGCCATTTACTTCAAGCAGTGCTTTCAAGTACATATAAAGTATACTTCAAGTACATACTGTGAAGTATATTCTGCCGATGTAGTACATACACATGTACACGAAGTGCATGTATGTACATACTTCAACAAGTACAAAGTATGTAAAAGAACCTACCATATTAGTATACTTCAGAAGTACATACTTCACACACTTCAAGTGTTTCGAGTATTTCAAGTACATACTTGAACTAGAACTATGTATTACAGTAGTACTACATGTACCAGTAATATACCTCGAAGTACATACTTCAAAGTATACACTTCTGAAGTACTTTAGTAGTACGTAAAACGTGTATATGTATATACTTGCCGTACACATTCTGTAGTACAAATGCCTTGATTGTACAGAATTGTGAGTTTTTGATTGTGCTGCCGGGCGTGTGCCGCTCCTTCGCAAATGCTGGCATGCATGGCATGGGCTCTGGCGCGCCTACACGTGCAAATCACTTCACAAGTCTACATACAGCAGTAGTGTGCAGGCTCGCACGCTCTTATGGGTGAGAAACTGTTGCCAGGATTGCCTAGTGTGACAATAAAAAAATCGGTTATCAATAACCAACTGAAATACTTCAAAAGTATGCGCAGTAGCACTACTGGCGACGCATGTACTGCGCAGCGTGCCGTGCCGAGCCAAGCTGAGCCGAACCACGCACGCACCTGGCAACTTTTCAGATGAGATGGTTTATCAACGTACTACATGGTGGTATAACAGAAACTTCAGGAGCATTAGCAGGACTGCCACTGACGGCGCATGTACTGCGCAGCACGCCGTGCCAAGCCAAGGCAGCCTAAACCACGCACTCACCTGGTCCCCCAGCATCATCTGCATACCGTTGCAGTACAGCAGACTGAGCCAGCTCAGCCCGTCCAACAAGCGCGCGTGCAGCGGCACCGTCACCAGCGCCGCCACCACCAGACGCCCTGCAGCTTTTGATGTTGCACGCCAACGCCCCAGTCGCCACTGCTGCTGCGCAACAGCAGCTCCTTACGTCCGCTTCTTGCCACCACCACCATCGCCGCCGCCAACGCCATGATGAACGCGCTGAAGCTGATGTCCGCTGCGCGAGCGGCAGCTGCCGCCGTTGGCGTTGCGCCGCGCGGCCCCCACTGCTCTCGCCAGCACATACGCGCCTCCACCGTGCTCAGCGGCACATGCACGCCTCCACCGTGCTCAGCAGCACAGGCGGGCCTCCACCAAGCTCAGCGGAACGGTGCTCACGATGCTCAGCAGCAGGCGCCTGTACCATGCTCAGCAGCACCTTGCGCGCTTCTACCTTGCTCAGCAGCACATGTCCGCCTCCACCGTGGTCGACGGAATGATGCTCACATAGCGGTCCGTCCGCAGCCACAAGCAGGTCCGATTACCGCTTGGCACGCAAGCGCCTTCTCAGAGAGCGCATGCATGCAAGGTGGGAGAGTGTGGGAGGGGGTGCTGGAGACGTGAGCGCTGCTGTGGCAGCGGCACACCAACACACATCTGCCGGAGTGTGGCTTGGGCTCATAGGGGCGGCAGGTGGTGTGCGCACGCAGTCATTTTACATGCCTCTCATACACGCATGACACCACACATGCAATTACCATACAACTCGAAGTACTTCAAGAAGTACTTGAAGTACTCCGAAGTACTACAGTACTTGCTCTACCACGCCCTCCCCGCCCACAGCTCCGCCGCCGCCGCCAGCGCCATCCGTCAGCATAGTAGAGTTTGAAACTGGGCACCTAATGCAACGTAGGTCTTACTGGGCTGCAGCTACCTACCCAGGTGCGGCAGACGCAACAAGGCCGCCGTCATAGAGCGGGGCAGATGCCGTCGCTGTGCATACCGCAGGCACCCTCCACATACTTGGAAGTATGTCACATGGTGACCGCAGCTCTGTCTCACACGCACTCGGAGTACCCTTCATGGCACCTTTCCATCGCACGTGCACACCGCTCAAAAATCACCCACTGAACACGCTTACTTTGCATCTGTTGGGCCCCACACGGAATGGGAGGGGCAATTTCCTTTGAGCCACTCAAGCAACTACAGTGACCCTAGCATTTGGTTTCGCTGACAGCGTAGAAACTGTGTGGAAGGTAGGGCACTTAAGAGGCACGCAGTACACTATAGAAGCCCCTGCACTGGGCGGCTTCTCAAAACAAGACGGTATATCCCTGCATGTCGCTTACGACAGCTCCAGGCAATGCAGCGTGCTGACCCTCGTGCCTGCACACCGCCCCATAACTTAGTCGGTCGGGCATGCTGTGAGCCTGTGTGCCTGTCATCAAAAATGTGTTTATTTATGTACACAATTGTAAGTGCAGCTGCTGCTGAAGTGGTACTAGTAGTGTGTGGCCGCACCCACATGAAAACATGTACAGCTGTACCAGTATATGCTCAGGCATGCCCTTAAGGGGTGCCGCAGACAGTGCCGCGGAAAGGCGAGTAAAGTAGCGCTGGTAGTGCCCCAGCGATGCTATGGCAGATACTGTAACGTACATGCATGAGCATGCAGTATGTGTATCATACACTATATGCATAATCTTATAACATCCCAGTAGCGGTATGACAATGAAGTACTTCCTCTGTGCTCGCGTGGTGGTGTGTCGCTGCTGTTTCTGTGGAACTGACCTGGCCTCTAGACGCAGGAAGCGATAAATTTCAGGAAAAGCTGTGGTCACAGTCACAAACTGCAAGTGGCACTGCCTGTTACAGTGCTGTTGTCTGACCCTGTCAACTCTGCTGTCCGTGCCAGTGCTAGGGCAAAATGAACGCTGCTGCTGTTGCTGCTGCTGTGGCAGCTATGGCACTGGTGCTGCAGTGTGCACTGCATGCACGCAACACACGCGTGGCAAGGTGCCTGCCAGCACTGCAACTGCGCCCCAGCGCATTTGAAACTGTCGGGTGCAGCAGTTGATGCTGGACACAACGCAGAACACCAGCAACAGCACACAGCGTAATCGCAAGCTGCCACCAGCACTGCCTGCGACCACTAGTAAGGAGCAAAGAGCGTGTGTGGTCACTGAAGTTACAAATGTCGTTCAATCGCATCGCTAGCCGTCGGCCAGCACCTGAGTAGGTGTGAGACCGAAACGGGCTCGGTGTCACAACTGCAGCAGCTGCTGCCGACAAAATCGTGCGACTTCCGGTCGCACTCCTGGCTGCGTCTCTGCTGGTCGCCAGCTCACGATGATATCCTTTGGGTGGATAACCGCGCGACCCGGTGTGCTGCTCTCTTGTGCTGGGCACAACGTCCCCCTGCTGCTGCTACTGCGCCGGGCCCGCGCCTTGCGACATTTGGTTGTTGTTGCATCATCGAAGCAAAGCGCACTCACCATGATCCGCAGCGGGACCAGTAGCGAAGGCGTTCTGCAGCTCGCCACGCCAGCCGCTAGAGCCAAAGCTCTTTCCTGCTGCCGCCGATCCTGGAGGCTGCCCACTTGATACATAAAGTGATGCTGTCAAGCAGTGTGTGCACAGACTCTGCAGAGCCTCTGCGCCTGCGCCGGAGAAGCGCCGCACGGCTAAAGTAAGAAAAGCGCCGCCGAGGGCGCATTGTGACAACCACATTCGCGCCCACGGCCAGTACACCGGCACCCTGTTGTTGCTGTTGCTGTCAAGTAGTAATTACAGTACTGTAGTGTTAGCATGTTCGCCGGCCTGCAAGCTGCTAAATGTTGCTGCGCCCACGAAGCGCCGACGAGAAAGGCAAAACCGAAAGTGCCCCGGGGCGCATGGGGCGGCGCTTTGATGATGCATGCAGCACTGAGGCTGTGCACGTGCACGTGTGGTGCACAGTGCACACACAGACACTGCAGTGGCAGTGGTGTGGCAACTTTGCCAGCACACAGCACAGTGACTGTGCACACACACAGGTTGCACTGCAGTGACAGTGTGGCAATTTGTTGCTGCACACAGGTACGTGCGCGGCCAGCGCATGCGCACACGGTCGCACGAGCCTCTGAGATGGCTCAAGCGCTTAGACCCAACACAACTCAAACTTTCCACAGGAGCTTGTCCAGTTGCAAAGGTTCATATGGGGCATGCGCGCTCACAAAGCTTGTCGGCGTTCACTTCAAAAGCATGGCGGTGAACCAGGTGCTCAAGTGGGTGCTGCGCAACAGCGGCAGCAAACAGCGGTAGCAGAGAGCACAACAAACATGACATCAGGCACAGCCTGCGCACCGTGCGGTGTTATCCAGAGTCCGATTTGAGATGTGTGACTGTGCTCCAAATTTGTGAATCCGCCAACGGTTGCAGCACATGGCATTGCGGATTTTGTGTCAGTCATGTACATGGGCCACAAAATGCTTTGAGTAAGGTGCCCTGTTGGTCTGAAAACCCTCTGTGCACGGCGCTGATGTAGTCTTGTGCGCACTTAGACACAGCCCTTGGGGTCTCTGCCAAGAAGCAGACTTTTGAAACAATTTCTCTGGCAAGGTGTCCGTGGCAATCACACTCTCGGCTGCAACATACGGGACCAGTCCAAACTGCAGCCACAACGCAAACACAATGTCCACAGATGAACGGGGGGGGGGGGACACGCGGCAACACCATCAACCGCAGCAAATGACCTGCTGCGGGACTGACGCACAGCAGCCTGTCAACAGGTCCAGGGGAGGGGAAGGGGCGCTGAGCGGCAGCACCATGGTGCAGCGACCAGCCCGGGCCGCACCATCCACAATGACTGCTGCGGGACTGGGCCAGTACTGCTGAGCACGCCACGCCACCATAGCTTGCAATGCACTACAGTAGTCGCTGAATGCACGTGCAAGCACATCTGGCACGTGAGATAGGGAGAGTCACTCCAGGCGGCGGCAGGATATCCCATGGCGGGCCGGGTGTTAGCACCGGGCTGTGCGCCAGACGCCACAGCAGCAGCACCGGCACTACCAGTGCGCGCAGCAGAAGGGGGTGGGGGGTACCCACGCAGAGCCACGGCAGCATTCCCGGGAACATCGACCTCGAGAGCGCCGCCGTGAGGTCGCCCAGGCCGATGCCCGCCATTTCCTCGCACCTATAGGTCGTCCTCTGTGGGGCGTGGGCAGCGTGGGCGGCGCCGCTTGCCGCCGCCAGCCTGGCCGCCGCCGTTACTGCCGTCGCCGCTGCCACCGCCGCTGCTGAGCTCGGGCACAGGTGTCGCGACAGCCGACAGCGCGCGAGCTGGCTCTAGCAACTCTGCTTGCAGGAGCGCTTGCAGGTCCGCTCGGGAGCCCAGTGCTGCCAGCAGTGCTGCTTCTAGTGCGGCCTGCTCGTCGCCGACCTCGCCCTCTGCCATGCGCCAAAGCACACCCATGAATCGCTGGAAATCGGTCTGTGGAAGGCACACTGAGCACGGGCACACACGGCGGTTGGAGGAAGGTGTGCCACCGAAGTCCTGTGAGTGCGACGTGTAAGACGATGAGTGTGTCGTCCCCTGTGAATGCCGCAAGGGGGCCAACGGCAAATTCACGTGGTGCTGAGCCATCTACACGGTATTATGCACATGAGACGACAGGCAAAGGCCATGCGCCGTCATGCGTACTGCATGCACGCGACACAGGACTTCCACCGCAACACAAAGAATGCGCGTCAGTTGGCGCCGCGCGTCCGCTTTGCACGGGCAGCGGCATGGTGCGCTGGGCACACACCTTGCATGGCCCGCATAAGCCGCCTCTCTGCCTGTATCCTCTGCTCATCCTCAGCAGCACCACCTCGCCCTGGTGCAGCAGCTGCAGCTGACGCGCTTGGTGTGGTTGGCGGCAGGTGGGAGAGGGCCAGCTCGACAACCGCCCACACAGGCTTGTCTGGCACGCGAAGGGTGGTGGTGCCGCGTTTTTCGAGGTAGCTCACATCCAGAGGCCAGTCTGGGGGGGCGTCTGCCTGCAACATTGCCCTGCAGTGCGGCATGTACAGGACAGCATAAACGTCAGCGGCTGCACATGCCCTGTTACTTAGCATATTGCCCCTGCGGTACTTGAAAATGCTTTGACACCGTGGTCCATTCTTGCTGGGGGGGACGGGTGGCCGAAGGGCACCAGTATCACTTGAAGTGCGTCGCTGCGCCAGGTGTGTTGAGCAGCAGATGTGGGTATAGCTCCGTGGCCCCTGTCTCTCCACCCGCGAATGAGCATAGCATACAGGCACTTACATACATGTATTGCAATGCGCTCATCTAGAACAACACATGCGTGCTTGGCGTCTCGTTCCCTGCTCACTCATGGACTACTTATGGGTTGTACACGCAACAGTCAACCCGCAGAGACTAGCTGTAGCTAAGCAGTTTTACCATGTGGCATGTGGTGAGGGTCGCAGAGGGTTATAAGTGTACAAACCCCCTCTTTGTTTCAAACCTATGCCAGCAGCACGGAATTATTATATCGCATGGGAAGCAGTCCTGACCTGTTCCTCTTGGTCATGAGCCTGCGCGAGCTGTCTCGTGCGGCGCTCTGTAGCTGTGGCAGTGCCGCCAGAGCATTTGCGGGCCAGGTGCGCATTGCCTCGGGCAGGTAGCCAAAGTCTGGGTCCCGCAGCCGCAGCAGCGCACGCTGCACGTCCCCCCCCTCCGAATGCAACACCTGCCTCCGGTTCACATGCAGGCAACGGAGGTGCACAACAGCAACAACGCACACGGGATGCAGGTGAGCAAGGTTGCTGGGCGCAGGTGGTGCCATGGCTTGGGCATGTGCTGCGAGGCACACGGCCTTGTGGGTCTCTTGACATGGTGTACATACTTCGAAGTACCGGTGACTGCCATTCCTTACATGCACAGATGGTAGCCGATAACGACCAGTGGGTAAATTCGAGGCAGCATGTCGCTGACAGCGGTTGCAAATGGTGTGTACGTGACACGTAAGTAACACCCACGCACCTCAAGCGCAGCGTCCTCTCTGAAGTGGCCAATCACGTTCTCACGCGGCACGCTGACCACCCGTCCCTCGACCTCCACCGACACCATGCCTGCTGCTGGATCCGCGGCGGCAGTTGCATCAGGGCTCAAGGGTGGCAGGCGGTCATGGTTGGCTGCTGGGTAGTCCCTGACGATGCGCCCCCACGTCTGGCGACGTGAATGGAACCGCACAACCTGCAGGCGGCATTCAACAGGAGCAACTGCCAAGTTAGAGCGAGCCCGTTGCTGGCAGCGAACCCACTCTAACGCAAGCTAAGGTGGGTGCACCACTGTTGGCAACGTCTGCGGAGGTTTTGCGTTTCAGGTGGGAGTAGGTGGGTTTGGGCCAAAGTGCGCGCTCACACATGTGCCTGCTGTGTGCATAGCACTACCACTTTGAGGTGGCATTAACTTGTAGATGTACCCAGCCGCCATGCAGCCGCAGCACTGCACTGGTGCACATGACATGATGCAATGGTGCACATGACAATGCTGCTGACTGGGGAGCACTGGCAGGGGGAGTGCTTGCTGCTTGACAGTAGCACTCTCAGGTGGGGCAAACCTCTACTGCCACATGGCATTCATGACTTGGCTGAGAAACGACAGCAGTACAGTGGCAAGAGCATTGCTGCTCTGCGATGGATGGGTTTTGACACGCTGCAAGTGCACCAGGGCGAAGTTGTAGAGTGAACACAGGCTGACAAATAGGATCCAAGGGCATGTGCGCATGCCATGTGCACATGCCAAGGCATAGTGCTGCTGTGCGCTCACCATGCCCTCTCGTAGCACTTCGTTGGCACGGGCAGCTTCCAGAAACCCCTGCAGCCCCTGCTCCTGGCCCTCGACGCAACCGCCCCACACCTGCTGCGCTTGCGAGTCACTTGAGTCGCACCCAGGTAGCTCAGGCGCACCGCCACCAGACGCACTGCCGCCCCCACCGCTGTCAATGCAGGCGGCAGCTGTGGGCCTGGCGGCTGCACTGCTGTGAGAGGTTGCGGGGCCGGCAGGCGTGGTGCTGGTGGGGCATTGCAGGTCTGGAATGTCCGCATGGTGCTCTGCGCCAATGCGCACCCTGGCGCCAGCGCAACCTGCCTCCTGCTCAGCAACAAGGCATTTCACAGTGCATTTGAAAGTGTTAGGGACACGTGGAACGCTGCAAGAATGACCAGTGAACAACTCGCGCGAAATACTGGCCTGATGTACCTCCAGTATGGCCTATGGCTGTGTGTGAAGGTGCGATGTATGGCCATATCGCAAAACCGCATGCACGTGCTCGCAGTGCTGCAAGGGCGCTGCCTACTTCGTTACCGCTGGTCACTTGCCTGTGCTTCCTGCGCATCCAGACAGCTCAGCCGCTGCGCAGTGCTGTCCCACTTGCACCGCACAAGGAACTCACCCTGCACACACGCACACAGCCGCATTGAGGATCATGCATGAGGGTTACTGCGGTTTTCAATGCACCACTGTGGATGAACCATCCAACAAGCAACAGCCGCCACATTCATGTCCGCGGCACGGTTCTGCACATGTCAAATGTGCACTGAGAGCACGGCTGCAAGGCAAAGGTGCAGCGGGCTCAACAACAGCAGACAGACATGTGCACACCGACACGACGCGTCCGTGTGTAGGCATTTTGATAGTGCAACACTGGTCTGAACATTGCATGGCAGGGACGCAGCCGCGCAAAGCAGCACGGCACAGGCAAGCAGTTGAATGCGGTTTGCCAATTACCCACCTGTCTGAGCTCAGCGTCCACCAGCTGGTGACCGTACACCCGGACATGCCCCTGTAGGCGCTGGAGTGGCTCTGTAGAGAAGACCTCAGACACGAGGCGTTCCTGCGCGTGCAGACGCCAGCCTGCCTGTGGGCTGCTCCATAGGTCCGACTACTCTGCCGCCTCGCCCACGGTGCGTAGGCGCTCCTGCATGTTGCTCGGCGGCAGCCCGCACTTGTTGGGCCTGCCTGTGGAAGCCAGGAGGGCAATTGAACGATGAGTAACTCACCAACAACCTAAAAGAGCGCCGGCGGCAGAATATTCAGTGTCAAAGATGCAACAAGAGAGTTAAGTAGGTGCAGACAGACAGAGCGGAATGCAGCTGATGAAAGACTGCATTTCTCATGCATTGTGCTGCATGAGGTGCGTGCCACAGGTGCGGGCAGGCATGAATGGTCCGGGACAGATTGTGGCGCACATGGCGGGTATGCACGTGTTCCCATGCTTATGGTGGGCTTGCAGGTGTTCCCAGGCACGAGGCTGTGGCATAAAGATACATCCCACATTGCGTATCGCTTCAGCACTTGGTTACATTGATGCCGGCAACACGGCTCGGTGCCTTGGGAGCAAAACCGGAAGGGAAAACTGACCTCAGGTAGTGTCTCACTTTGACCCGCAGCTCGCCGGTAGGCTGCTCGCTAAAGGCCAGCACTTGCCCCACGTGAGTGCATGCCTGCAATCAGCAATTGCACAGCACAGCGCCAACACGTCAGCCACCAGTATGTTACTGTGCGCAAGGTGGCATCATAACGCTGCAGCAGTACTGGTGTGTACGTGCGTGTGTGCATAGTGGTTTTGGTCAACCACTGTGCAGTATCCGGGTGTACCACATGGTAGCAGCACGGCTGCATAAAGCCTTGAAGGCGTGCTTGCAGACATTCAATGAAGTTCAGCAGTGCGTTCAGCGCACCCGAACGCATCGTGTCATACACGCACAATTCCAGCACAACGACAAGTCGATGGCGTTATCCATCACCAGCACAAGCAGGCATGAAAGGTGGCCATGACACACAAAGTCAATCACCAACTCTCTCAAACCTCAAAAAAACACTCACGGCACTTAGTTCGCACCCTTACCGTGGGCGTAGTTTTCCACTGGACAGTGTCACCAACTGCAAAAGCAGTGCGTCCCATGCGGGCGTACCCTGTGCTCAGGCATACCCTCTGCTCAGACACAGCACAGCGTCAACAGCACAACAGGGGCAACGTTGTGGTGGCGAAATCAGTCAGCTATGGCGCTGGCATAATGTTTGAGGTGCGAAAGCAGCTGCGTGTACTACTCTCCACACGCACGTAGTTGCACCATGCGGGTCGGTACCAGCCTTGAGGGCGGCCGCACCATCATGCCTCAGGCGGACTTTGTACCTAGTAACTGGGGCATGCTTCATGTCGGCATGTAGCAACGCATTGCCATGGGCATGTGCGGTCCCGTATCATACTAGTGTATACTAATATACCAACATACGGTATTACTGTTGTAATAATAGTATTGGACATTATGTCTGAGGCATACTACAGTAGTTTTGCAAGAGCATGTCTTGTTAGGTAGCCCTCTTGCTCGCGTGTGCTGGAAAATGTCAGAGTACGAACCTCTTCTTTGAACGTGGTGCCCCATGCATGACTGCATGTTGCTGAGCACGCAATCTTGCGTATGTGGTGAGTGTGTGGCCGGTGGTAGTACAGGCGCGCATCATGTGTTGGTGGTACTGAAGGGTAGGTAGTCTTACTGACGATTGCTGCACTATTGCTGCCATGTATCAGGAACTTCAATGTTGAAGTATGTGGTGCTCTGTATAGCACGCGCCATCACACTGATGTTGTTTGGCTGCCACGCTAAGCACTGCCAGGCAGAATGACTTGGCTGCAAGTGCACCATGTACAGTACAGCTCACCATGTTCCTTGCGCCGACCACCTCGGCCAGCTCCGCTGGCGTTGGCTTGCGCGTCTCACGGCCTTGGGCCACCTCCGCCACCTGTACACATGTGCCAGCGGGACAGCGTAACTGACTGTTAAACCAAGCAGTATGTGGTGACAAGTTGAACTGCTGCGCGTTTCAGTAGCCACTGGTGGCTACCAGACCTTGACATTTGGTCTGTGCTGCCAGCCAGAAATCTTTCACACAATGGTTGCATGCTGCGCACCAAGCAGGTGATGGGGCGGCACTCACCTATGTAACAGCCACAAATTTATGTGGCAAAGTAATGGTATTGCTGCCAGGTATCGGGAACTTCAATGTTGAAGTATGTGGTACTCTGTATAGTACCTGCCATCATACTGGTGTGGTTTGGCTGCTGTCAGGTGTCACTGGGCGAGCTGGCGCGGCTGTCTGGCTCCTTGCTTCACATACCGCGTCACTTGCACTGCCATGTTAATGATGTATACAGGCTTGACTAGGAGCCACTACCATACTGCCGGTTGAGACACATCACCTGGTAGGTGGCGGTGCCATGTCGCCGCCAGTGCTGCCGCGGGTGTCCGTCGTGCCATAACTGCGCATGGCACACATGGCAAACGCACAAAAAAAACGAAATACACAAGATGTTCAACAGCTTGAAGTTATTTAACGGCCATGTGGCATTGAATGCCGGGAGCACGGTGGCTGTTTGCAGCCGTGCATACCACCACGTGATTACAAACACTTCGGCATCACTTTCCTTCTTTTACCTACTTTATTTGTCAAGTACCCGCACAGAGTTTACCGCAGCATGCTAGACAGCCAGCATGTCCACACCACTGCTCGCAAAAAGCAAAAATAGCTCCGTGTGTTCTTCTTGCCGTAAACATTGTACCTGCCAGTGGCAAAACATTACCAAAGGCAACATGCTCAACAACTTGAAGTTGGGGAAAATGTTCCGGCCATGTGGGGAATGCGCGGGACCACTGTCTGTGGCTATTTGCAGCCATGCACACCACCATGTGCTTACATATGCCCGCACAGAGTTTACTGCAGCATGCTAGACGGCCAGCATTTTCACACCACTGGTAGCCAAAGGCAGGCAGCACAGGGAGTCAAGTGCATGCCCGGTGCTAGCCAGAAACCTCACTTTGCTCTCTCGGAGGAGAAAACCGTTTGTGTGTGACATGAACTACATGTGGCTCACCTGGCGGGGGCGGTTCCAAAGCCCGGTAGCATGCCGGCCTCGTTGCGGCCCTGATGTGAGCAGAGGGAAGTTCAGTGCACAAGACACATGAGAGTCGCACGCCATTAGTGCATTGTGCAGCACGGGTTCTGTCTGGCGGAGCGTGTGTCATCACCAGTCAGTTTCGTTGGGGATGAGGTATCGCAACGGGATGGCTGCAGTGCCCACCACACGCACCAGCTATTGCGCGCGCATTTGCCGCGTACCTGCATGCTGAAGTTTTTCTGTAACAATCACATGCCGTCCGCGGATTCGGCAGCTGCTGCGGCCAACATGGTGTTGACCTCGTTGACCAGCGGCAGAAAGGCTACTTCAAGTGCTACTTCAAGTATACTTCAACTATGGTATACCCTGTGCACGCCATCTTGAGCTGAGCTGTCATCCGGACTGGCCACAGTGCCGTGGCTGCAAGGATGTGTCATGCGCAGTGAAAGCTCACCTTCTTGCTTGCTTCTTCATGTAGCTCAAGAAGCTCTGCTGCCGACGACGGCTTGCCAGCCTGCATGTTGTGGCCCTGGTCCACCTGTGACAGCACCCAGTGTCACCAACCGGGTTAGAAGTTAGAAGTTACCGTGTGGTCGCGCGCTGTTTCAAATGGTGGATACCAGACCTTCGACTTGAAGTTCAAGTTGAAGTTGAGGTTTGCTCTCCGCTGCCAGCCAGCAACCTTTTACACATGCGCACTACACAGGTGCTTGGACATCACCAGAGTATTAAAGCCGCATAGTGTGTTGCAGCCGCACATGCAAACCACCAGTATCACATGTGAGGTACTTCAACATTGGAAGTTTGATGTTGAAGTACATGGTACCCTGTGCCAGCGTGTGAGCTGCCGCAGCTGGTTCTGTGCTGCACGTAATGCGCCACTGGCACTAACATGTAGCTGAAGCACCTACACAGGCCTGGTAAGCAACCATGCCGCTAGTGGGGACATGTCACCTGGTCATTGCGTGCCGCTGCCCCCTCCATCTTATCGTGGCTGCGCTTGCCAGTGGCCTTCTTGTTGTACTTGCGCCTGGCAAACATGGCGAAAGGCAAGATATTGGGGGAAACGTTATGGCCATTTCGCACTGAATGCCGGGGCCGCTGTGCACGCCGCCATGTGCGCACCAACACCATTTTCACAAGCAACCGCACACCCTCTGCTGCCTAACCGCCAGGATGCACACACCACTGCAAGCAAAGGGCGGGCAGCACAGGTACTCAATGCTCGCCCGGTGCGAGCCAGAAGTTTAACGCCACAGCACGCTGGCAAGAGCAAACATTGAACACATGGGGCTTACTTCTTAGTGGAGGCTCTCCCGCCCGGCACCTCGTTGCCCTCACTGTCGCCCTGTTGCAAGCAGAGGGAAGTTCAGCACACGAGAGGCACCAGGATCACTCGCCGTGAGTGCCTAATGCAACTGTGTTCTGCTTGGCGACACATGAACACCACCAGTAGGTGTTGTTGGGGACATGGTACTGCCATGGCTGCAGTGTGCGTCACCCGAACCAGCTACTGCGCGCCGCGGCACCTGCCGGGTACACGATGGCAGAACAACCACACTCCTTTATCACAGTACTGTGTCCTAGCATCTACAACATCAAGATGTCTTTGAGTCAGCTGGTTTACATGAACATCCGTCAGCATCGCTGCTGGTACTGTACCTCGAGGATCATGAAGAAACGTTGTGAACAAGTGCACTTCTGAGGTTGTTTGGTGAGAGCCTTCCACTGTTGAAGTTGGAGACTCATGTGTACACAATGCGTACATGCAATCATCTAAGTCTAAGATAGGCAAAAGAGAACTATTTGTAAACTTGTGCTTTCATCAAACTCCGCTTAGGGCGCGGAAAGCCCTTTGCACACGGTGCGTGTGACCAGAAGGAGATCAGACAGTAGCGAAAAAGCTGGCAATGCTCAGCACTGCGTACTCTAAGGGAAGCCTGGCATGTTGCCAAAGTAAACATGTACACATGTACACATACCTCGTATATGATTATCACACATCTACATGGTACATGCTTAAAACATCACTGCGCTACAGTCTAGTGGTCTCACCTGCGCCTGCGCCGGCGGCCGCTGTGCATCCTCCACAGCTGCTGCAGCACCGCCGCCTCCGTTCCTGTCGCGGGCCAGGGCTGTCTCAATGTGCGCTGCAAACGCCCTGGCCAGCAGGCCGATTTGGTTGTCCAGCAGCTGGCTCGCGCGCAACACCTCGTACAGAGCACCCTCAATGCAATTGTAGGGTACACGGCAGTTCGCTGCGCAGACCCTCTCAAAGAGGGCGGTTGCTACGCCATCCACGTCTGCGAAATTTGCGAGCGCGCCCTGCCTCCCCTTCAGGACATCCAACATAAAGCTGAAGGCGTCAGGCTGGTGGTACTGGATGCGCGTGAAGCAACGGCCCGGAGCAATATAGCCGTCGGCGGCCGGCCGCGTCGCCGCGGCGACGGCCTGCGCCTGCGTGAGCCAGGTGCACACGATAGCAACCAATGAGCAGTTCAGCGCCTGCACGTGGTGGCGCAGCAGCTGCAAAATACATCGTATGGGACGACGGTGCGGGTGCCGGAAGCGAAAGCGCGGTCATCACACACTACTGCTGCCCTCAAGGCACCAAATCGCGCCCCAACCAGGGTCCTCCCCTCAGACTCTAGAGGGTCATGCACGCAGGTCAGAAGCTGCTTTCACCAAACTGCGCTCTGCGCGGTGCACCAAAAAAAAAATGTCGTCATCTCACCTCAAGCTTTGAAAACTGCTCCGCATAATCCATGTCTCAGTGAGGGGGCAAGAAAGCGGTCCCCGGGGTTCCCGCTGCTGCGCGTCACTCACACTGTGGCACCTCCTCAGCCGTCAAAGCTAACGCGGAGGTGTGTGCGCTATTCTCTTGGTGTGGCGCCTTTCCGCTGGCTGCTTCTAACACCGCCTCCAGCGACCACACACACACAAATACATACACACACACACACGCGCGCACACACGCACACATCGGGCAGCAGCTGGACTTGCCGTCACGACAGCCGACACGCGCAGCTCGCGGATTCACATCATAATACCGTTACACCCCTTCGGACCGAAAAAGTTGCACCACAGCAGACAGCTGCCGATACAAGGGCCAGAACGCAAAGAGCAGCTGTTGTGCAGCTGTGTGGGTTTGCCATGTACATCCTTAGCCCACCAGGGCACTCACTACTGCGTGGCGGTGGGGCTTCCTAGTGTGTTAACCAGGTGCACGAGTTACCCCACACATTTTTAACCAGCGGTCCCGAGCCACGGCACATCTTTTGGTACCTGTCGGTCAGTACTGCTGCGAAGCCAGGATTGTGTGCTGGTGACCGTAAGGCACATGCTTGCGTGCAACACCATGCCGTCAGGCTGTAGTCATCCCCATAGCGGTACCCGTGGAGTGCCACAAGTTCTGCATAAAAGCTCACCTGTTGAGAGGCTAGCCGAGGCCCCGGAGCGCCGGTAAAGTAACGGAATCGAAACGTCTCTTTGTTGTTGTTGCCCCGCGAGCAAACGCAACGGCTGCAGGGACCGCTGTGTGCTGGCGACCGCTTGTGTGCCTCTCGAGAGAAATGCTCACTCACGGGACCGGTGCTGGTAACCTAGGCAAGGCAGCAGGCCACGGGCGCTCTCCTGAGAGAGCTCGTGTCCCGTCGTCGCTGCTTGAAGCGGCAGCGGGGTCCGTGCGTGTGCGTGCCGGCGCTGCAGATCGCCCCCATCAGGCACAACGCACCACTGGCGGCTGGCTGGACGGCCACCGTTGCTGTTTTGTTCTGGGGGCAGCCCCCGTGCGTCAGGCGGAGGCCCCCTGGAGCTCCATGGTAGACCACACGCCATGGCCCAGGCACCAGGTGAGTGCCTGCGCAGAGCGATGCCTCGGCACGGGTAGGACAGGCACACCCCTTAGGGGGAACGCCTAGTCTGATCGACCTCGCAGGAGGAGCTGGCCGGTCTGTGATTACACGCGGCCATCTCTTTCTGCACAGCATCGAGGTCTGTGCTAGTTACGGGCAGCATGCTTCCCTCGCAGGTCTGAGCACTTGAGAGACAGTCAGCGACGCCGGGGAAGCGGTACGCTGGAGAGCTGTGGCTCTCCTCTGAAAGCGTGGCGGTGGCTCTTCTGCCGCCCCTTCCAGGGCTGTCCCTATGTCTGAGGCAAGCCGGTCTGTGCAGTGCGAGTAGTGGTGGACAGATGGCATGTACATAGGAGGCACATCGGTGACTGGCATCGCTTAGGCTGGCCGGCAGCATTCAGCTAAACATTGTGTAAATTGGAGGCAAATAGGTGACTGGCATTAGGCTGGCTGGCAGCATTGCCAGCTACACGGCGTGTGCATAAAAGGCACATAGTGACAGACCACAATCAGGCTGGCAGCATTGCCAGCTACACGGCTTGTACATAGGAGGCACATAGGTGACTGGCATTAGGCTGGCTCCAGCTACACGGCGTGTACATAGGAGGCGCATAGCAGATCGCAGTGGGGCTGGCAGCATGCCCAGCTACACGGCGTGTACATAGGAGGCACACATAGGTGGCAGATGACACTTAGGCTGGCAGTATTGCCAGCTACACGGCGTGTACATAGGAGGCACAAGGTGCCAGATCACAGCCAGGCTGGCAGCATGCCCAGCTGAACGGCATGTACATTCCCAGTCTGTTTTTCGCTACCTGTCTGATTTCCTGGTCACACGCACCGTGTGCAAAGGGCTTTCCGCGCCCTAAGCGGAGTTTAATAAGAGTACATAGGTACACATGTATTTTAAACTGCGCTCAAGGTATGGACATGGCGTTTGCGAACCTAGAAAAAGCATGTACAAAAATGCTGTGCCCTGTCGCTAGCTGACAAGATGGCAGTGCTCAGCACAATGCACTCCACTGTAAGCCTACATCATGAGTACATCATGTGTGTGGTACCTACTTCGGAGCACTGTATCCAAGCTCTCAGCCACATGCACACTTTGAAGCACACACCTTCACTTCGAAGTACAACAAAGTACGGTAGTGTGCCCCAACATGAGCATTATGATTTCACTGCCTGGCTTCCGCGCCACAAGTGTATACTAGTAGTACATCATATTCTCTACATGTGGACATGGCTGACTTATGTGTCATATACTTTGCACCAGCCCCGCATGGCCCCACCGCTCCATGTGTGTCACTTTTTTCTGCGCTAAGCTGCAGGTCCAGTACGATGAATTCCAACACTAGCATGATGACTCTAGAGCGTGGCTGCCGTGCCGCGTGTGTACACTAGTGTTACATCATACTGTACCATTATCTACATAGGCAAGTGCATAACTTGCGTGTGACTCTTCAGGTAGGCACCACACACATCCTGCCCCAGCCACGCACCACCACGACCATCACTGTACCGCTCATGTGTGTCACTTTTTTATGTGCTGGGGGCTGCAGGTCCAGTATGATGAGTTCCGGGCGTGGTGGCTCAGCTACCAGACAGGCGCACTGGCCGCCACAGGGGTGTAAAGCCATGCCACTGGCAGCCCACAACACGCCATGGCAGCAACGCGCCACAGTGCCAGTCGGCACACCAGCCGTGGTTAGGCAGGCGGCACCCCCATGCGGCGACGCAGCAGCTGTGAGAGAGGGCCCTGCAGCTGTTGGGTGCCGTTGAGCTAGCGTGTGTGGCGCGGCACACGCGGCACTCCACGCAGCAGCAGCTGCTGCTGAGCACTGCTGCTGCTGAGCACTGCTGCTGCTGAGCACTGCTGCTGCTGAGCACTGCTGCTGCTGAGC
>JAULBY010015212.1:0-21344 GCA_032358315.1 Ophiocytium majus
ACCCGTACTGCGTTCATTGTGCGTGAATAATTGCGTAATTAACCACTACGGCTTCTGACAATGAGCCGCCTGTGCTGTTCCACAAACCAATAACAGCAGAACCAGCCGCAAGGCTAGACACATAAGGCCAATAAGCGCCAGCAGTGCCACCGCCTGAAATGGCAACAATCACAACATCGTTTGAACTAATTTTGCTGTTAGTCAAAGTAAAAGTGACCGATGCTCCAGCGCCAAGTGCTGCGCCGTTCATGGTGATTTTGCCAGCAGATTTATTTAGCGTTACGCCTGTGGATTTGCTGGTGGCTTGGGTTACTGTACCTTGTGCAGCCGTTGAATAACCAATTTCATCGGTTGCATAAACGGTTGAGAATTCAGGGTCTTGATAGGCTACGCCTGTTGCTACTGAGTTTGACATGGTTTTTCCTCTAGTTAAGTTTCAACGATTGCACAAATATCGGCCTCTTGGATTACTTGGTAGTCTTGTCCGTCTATGGCGTGGGTAGGCCAATTAAGGTAGTCCCCGTTGCCGTATTTGATAAAGTCACCGACAGCCACATCATAAACCTTCGGACCAATTGCCACAACCGTGCCTTCGTTAAACGGCTCTTTGTTGTTGATGTAAATAATGTCTGACAGTTTTCTTACATTGGGCTTGACCACTACTCGGTCGTTCATTGGGTGAATCATGCTGCCACCTTCCGAATGTATTTGCGCTTTACGACTGGCGCATCAGGGGCTTCTTTAACCGTGTCGGTCATTATGTCGTACACAGGTAAGGCAACCAATTTGATTTGTTTTGCAGCATATTCGCCACAATAGTCGTTTTGGTGCTTGTTTAGCGTTTGGGGGTAGCGGGAGCAACTGCCCATTACCGCAGCGTTTCTAAAGTGCTTGCAGGTCAAGCAAGTAAAATCCGTATCAGCCATTACAAACCTCTCTTTTGTGGTGGTCAGGAAGCCCTTTGCCCTTACTCGGCTTGGGGTTTCCGCTTTTTAACTCAGGAAACGCAATTTATACAGGGTTGAATTGATTAAGTCGGCGATTTCGTCAATCAAGTTCTGCAATTCCGAATCTTTTGGCAGTTCTTCACGGCACTCGGCAACAAAGTCTTTCAACCCTTCCAAGTATTTTACAGGGTTTGTTGCGCTGTGAAATTCTGACGGAAACTTTTTAATTTGTTCGTACTTGCCCATGTAGGCTTCGGCAAACTGGTCGGCAAGGTCAATGATTTCAACGTAAAACGTGCCAAGGGCTTGGTGTTTTGAGTACGAATCGGTGGACAAGTGCATGAAATGCGTTACCGTGCCACTGTGCAGCAGGGCGGCAATAAACTCAGCGGCTTCGTTTTCCATAAGACCTCGTAAAAAAATGGGAGCAAGCCCCCAAAGCGGGGCAACTGCGGTAGCACCGTGCCTACATTGTAACGCTTGGCAACGGCACGTCAACGGGCCATTCGCCACGGTCAACCAACAACTCAACCGTCTTGACATGGGCTTTATGCCACAAATCTTGCCGTTCTTCTTTGGTCATGTGTGCGCCTTGGTCTATGTCGTAATGGCATTTCAAGCACAACGCAGCCACTAGATTGTCCGAAGCCTTGATTCCACGGCCTTTGCCGCCACCCCAATTGGTGTGCGCCGCCTGTACCATGCCGCCAGCCCCGCAGCACTGGCAATCCAGCCCAGCAACCAGTTTGAGCAATTTCTTGCTGCGGACGTATTCGTGTTTCTGAAAACTCATCGCATTGCCCTATCTGTACGGTTGCCAGCGTAAATGTTGGCTTTTTCGGCTTCAATCCGTGCCTGTGCTGCCACCATGAGCCAGCGGGTGCGCTCTCGTTGCTCTACCGCAGCCTGTAACGCCAGCAAGTGCTGCACATATTTTGGGTCAGCGTAGGCTTCACGCTCTTGGGCGGCTGTGGTCTTATGGCCTTGTATCTCAAAGTTCCGCATCAATTGGGCTTTGACGGTTTTCCGCATTTCGGTCATGTAAACCAGTTGCGCCTCGGCTACCGCATAGTCCCCAGCGTGGTCACGCAAATAATCAACGGCTTTGTCAAGGCTACTCATAAAACTCCAATCATTTTTAAAGCCTGTTCCGGCGTTTCTATGCGTTCTAGGCTACTACCTGACCAACTCTTAAAAAAATCGGCTTGTAGGCTTGTTAAACGCTTCCTAGACGTGGATTTAACTTCAACCAAGAATGTTCTATCCTTGTAGCCCACCAAAAGGTCAACTGGTAGGCCAATTACCCAAACATAAGCCCCGGCTTTGCGCAACGCCATCACAATTTCCGTTTGATTTGCGTCTGTCCTTGCTGCGTATCTCATGCTATTTCCCAGTGTTTTGCTGTTTTTTCAACAATTCGATTTGCTCGGCTACGCACTTCCCCAAGCCGTGCCACAGGGAATTCTTTTCGTATTCCCTCACCATGTGTCGGGCGTGGTCTATCCAGCCCGGCTGCATTGCAAATTTGGCATAGTGTTGGGCTAGTTTGTCCATTGTTTTCTAAATTCTGCGAGTTTGCGTTTTGCATCGGCTACTACTTCGGGGTCTATCGGTTTGGGTTCGTAAACAATCTGTTTATCGTCCCTCGGTATTCTTGGGCCATCAATGCAAAGGTTTCTAAACTTTATTGCGCTTGGTGGGTAATCAGGACTAAGGCAATCAATTGCGTAATCCATGCTTGGTCGGTAAGTCAAGTAAATTCCAATCTGCCGCTTCCACTCCTCACGCACATGGTTTGCGTTGATTCCGTCCCAGTGCCTTGCAAAGCCAGCGCCGTAAATTGCACTCATGCGGGTGAAAATGTAATCAAACCCGGTGTCTTTATCGCAAAAGTCTTGGTTCATTTTCCACCTCCAAAATGTCTGTATTTACCCAAAATGGTTTGGCAACTGGCGCTGTCTGACCCCGTGTCAACTGGTGCATATTGCTTTGCGCTTTCTGCGATGCAGTCTGTTTTTCAAGAACCCAATCGGCTTTAAACGACTGCCAATTGCGGACAATGGTTTCTTTCAATGCGTCTTCAAGTGTCCACCCGGCTTTGTTGGCCTCTTTGACAATCCCGTCAATCACCAACTGCGTGACTTTGGCTTTCTTGGCTTTTCGGTGTGAAACAAATTCCTGCCAAACGGATTCTGAAACGCCGACAGGCGTTGCCACGGCAGTGGCTGTATTCTTTATTGGTTTATGGTTTATGGTTAGTGGTTCTTGGTTAGGTGGCGGTTCGTTCACGACTTGTACACGGTTCGTGCTTTTCTCTTTACGCTTCGTTTCTCTTTCAATAGCGATTCGTTTGTTTGTGTCGGCTTTGGCGTGGTACTCAAGCAGTTCGCAAAGGATGCGGTCTTGCACATAACAACCATCTTTATCAATCGTAAAAAAGCGGGTTAAAACAAACTTTACCGCCTCAATCTCGGCTTCGGACGATGCCCAAGTCCAATCAAGCGCCTGTTCTAGCGTGGGAAAAGTCTCACGGTCGTAGCACGAATCAATCAGAAGCGTGTACGCACCGTGCTGCAACATGGTCAGCCGACCAGTCTTCTTAGCGTAATCGCCAAGATTTCTTTTGTAGTAGTGCATAAAAGTCCAAAAAAAAGACTTAGGCGAGACACTCACCGTTTTAAGGTGTTGGCGGACTGGTTCAGCACCAGCAGTGTCCCGTCTAAGTCTTGCTGAAAAACCCCGCCAAGGGTTACGAAACTATACCACGGCCTTTTGCGCCTCCGCAATCTGCTTCTTAAACTTGTACCGCAACACCTGCTCCCATGACTTAGGAACGCCCCGCTTGCGCCAGTTAGACACAACGTTCTGTTTTAAGTCCAGCATGAGTGCCAGTTTCTTTGTGCCGCCAGCCGCCTTAATTGCTATTTCAAAGATGTTCATTACATCATTATATCACAAGCGTGAACCTTTAGTCATTGTAAAAAACTATTGACAACCCAAAACCGATAAATTTATTTATTGTAAAAAGACTTGACAGGCTTCACAATTGTGATATAGTTCACCCATGCCCTGAACTTCTCGGGGTCTTTTAAGGAAGTCAAAATGACTAAATCAATCAAACAAAAAAACTTGTACATCGGTCAACTTGTTACCCGTGGGGAACATCTAGAAGCGCAGGTGTACGCCGTTGCAGAAATCACTCGCTTAACAGTGCTGCTAAAGTGGAAAGAGAGAAATCACGACTGCCAACAGTGGTCTGATAACAGTGGTTGCTACGTCCCTACCATTAAGCAAATTGAGTATTCAATCAATCACAACGGCGCACTCTTTCCAATAGCCTCCATTTAAAACCAAACAAAGGGGCGCAAGCCCCTGCTAATCCCTTACGGGTCTTTTAAGGAAACAAAATGAAACACACTCCCGCACCTTGGAATTTAAGCAATGCCCGTTCAACCAAAGTTGATTTAATTAACAACTCAAAAAACGAGGCGGTAGGTGAAATTGTTTGGGTTGATACACGCAACCCTGCGGACGCAAAATTGATTGCAGCAGCACCCGATTTGCTTGAGGCTTGCATTGAAGCCTTATCGTTGTTTGACAATTACCCTGAGTGCTATGAAGCAATTGGTACTTTGGAAGTTTTGCAAAACGCAATAGCAAAAGCAACAAAAATGCGTTGGCAACAAAACGCCTCATTTAACCCTGAGTTTTTGGGCGCACAACCAGCACAGGCTGGTGAAGATTATTAAAGTTTACGGGGGCGCACCCCCCCTGACAGCACCTATTGCAAAAAACTATTGGCAAACAAAACCCAATAAATTTAATTGTAAAAAATAATTGCACAGGTTCACAAAAGTGATATAGAATTCAGTCATGCCCCGAACACCTTGGGGTCTTTTAAGGAAGCAAAATGCAATTAGCCACACTCACTTATGACAGCATCGTTTGGGAAGTCACCTATGACTGGGAAGACGCTCAAACCGAGACGGACATTGACCCACCAATTCCGGCTATCGCCACCCTCACAGAAATCTACATCAACGGCGTTGAACTGTACGAACACATCAGTGTCCACACCATCTACGCACTTGAAGCAATGATTGTGGAGTCACACGAATGAAAAACATTGTTACCGCTTTTTTATTCGCCGCCCTTGTCGGGCTTCCCTTTGTACTTTACTTTTGGAGAATGCAATGAAAGGTTTAATTGCTCACTACATGGAACTCATGGGGCAAGTGGAATTCTGCCCGTATTGCATGGAAGAAAAAGAAGGCAAAACTTCTTGCTGCCAAGAAAACCACTTTGTCCCTTTCTCGGACTTGGACACCGATTCACAGTTAGAAATCATTAAAGAGGAATTAGTATGAAAAATATCGCAACCGCCTTGGTTAAGGCACAAAAGGCTTTTGGACCAGCCCTCAAGTCATCCACTAACCCGCATTTTAGAAGCAATTACGCTGACCTTGCAGCCTGTGTCGAGGCTGTCATTGACGGGCTAAACGGCGCAGGGATAGCACTAATCCAGCGCACCAGCGAAGACTTGACAGGCGTGACCGTAGAGACAGTTTTTATCCACGAATCAGGCGAGATGCTGGAATGCGGCAAGTTGCACGTTCCAGCCAGCAAGCAAGACCCACAGGGCTACGGCTCGGCATTGACCTACGCTCGGCGTTACAGCCTAATGGCAGCGTGTGGCATTGCGCCGGAAGATGATGATGGCAACGCAGCCACTAAAGCCCCTACGGTATCAGCCGCCACAATTAAAGCCTTAGTAGCCGACATTGCAGCCTGTACCAATGAAGACGAATTGAAAGCCGCATATTTTGAGGCAATCAAAGTGGCTGGCAACGACCAAATCGCCAAGACCGCCATTATTAAAGCCAAAGACGCAAAGAAAGGGGAATTTCAATGATAGAAATGATGGAACAAGGCACAGACGATTGGTTTGCCGCACGGCTTGGCAAAGTGACCGCCAGCCGGGTTGCCGACTTGATGGCAAAAACCAAAGTGGGTTATGCCGCCACACGGGACAACTACATGGCGCAACTGGTGGTTGAACGGCTTACCAACACCAAGGCTGATTCTTTTTCCAATGCTGCAATGCAATGGGGTACAGACCAAGAGCCGTTTGCCCGTGCAGCATACGAGGCCGCACAAGGCGTTTTAGTTGAAGAAGTAGGGTTTGTACCTCACCCACGGATTGAATGGGCTGGTGCGTCTCCTGATGGCTTGGTGGGGCTATTTGGTATGTGTGAGATTAAATGCCCCAACACGGCGACCATGATTGACACGCTATTGACAGAAAAAGTGCCAGCCAAGTATTTTGCACAGATGCAGATGCAGATGGCTTGCACAGACCGAGCATGGTGTGACTATGTGGTGTTTGACCCACGTATGCCAGCAAAGGCGCAATTGTTTATCAAGCGTGTCGAACGTGACGAAGCCTTCATTGCCGAGATGGAAGCCGAAATCAACAAATTCTTGGGCGAAGTTACCGTCCAAGTGGAAAAACTTAACTCAATTATTGAAAGCAAATAATGTCAAAACTTAAAAAAGAAGTGTCCTGCATCATTGGGCAATACACAAACGCCCAAGGCCAAAGCAAAAATCGCTACCAGCGCATTGGCTCTATCATTGAAACAAAGAATGGGGAAATGCTCAAGATTGACGTTATCCCACTTAAAGAAGGCGGTTGGGACGGTTGGGCATACCTTAACGACCCAAAGCCTAGAGAAGACCAACCTGTTCGCCAACAAAAAGGCAGCGGCTTTGACGATATGCCCGATGACATTCCATTTTAATTAAGGAAAAACCATGAAAAAATTACTTATTGTTTTGTATGTAGCCACTTTGTCCACAATGACTTGGGCGGCTTGTTCCACCCACACTTATTCGCAAAATGGTCAATACGTTGTATGCACAACCTGCTGTTACAGCGGTGGAAATTGCACAACAACTTGTTATTGATAAACGGGGGGAAAGCGGATGCTGGTACATGGGACTGCGGAACGGCGGTCAGTCAGTGCAGCGAGTACCCCCACCTATTAGGAGCAATTATGTTTAGAGCAAGAAACACCGACCCCGTAACTAGTTGGCTGGCTGCGGATTCTGCCAAAGAACTGGCAAAGCATCACGCCACAATTATTGTGAACTGCCTACGCAAAAACGGCAAATTAGGCAAAGACGGAATTGCCAACATCACAGGGCTGGATTCCAACCAAGTCGCAAGACGGGTAAAAGAAATTGAACGAGACGGGCTGATTTGTTTAACAGGTCAGACAGTACGCAGTAACTCAAACCGACAGGAGCAAGAATGGCAAATCACACCGACCCAATTGACGCTGATATAGAAAGCCCCACCGTGTTTGAAATGATGTGGGACAGCGCTATGACTTTTTTTAAATGCGTTGGCATCTTTGCCTTTTTCTGTTTTGTTTTGGGCTACGCTAGCACCAAGCAAGTTCAAGCCAAGCAATGCGAACCTACCAAAGTAGTGCTAACAAGGAGCATATTTAAATGAACCACTTAAAACAAGCATGGACATGGCTTACGAACCATTGGGTAATGCCGACCCCCGCCGAACTGATTGCAGAGGAACTAGTCAACGCACAGCGTAGCAAACTACGCCACCAATCGGCACAGGAGTACCACGCAGCCATCGTTGCTTATAACGTGGCACGGATTAAACGCTTGGAATCTTTGACTGCAAAGCAGGAGGTGTTGGAATGAAATTAGCAGCAGGAAACCCCAACTTAATGCGGGTAAACAAACAAGCCACTTTAGGCGAGTTTGCACGACCTTTAAAAACAACTTACAAATACGGTCAAGGCGGCGGTTATGTGCCGATGGTGCGAACGCCCGATATGGCAGAACCAAGGACGTTTAACCACATGAAAGACGGGCAATTGTATGTACCTGATAATTCGCCTCCCGCCCGTGCTGGCGCTACTGATGCGCTGCAAATTCAAAGTAGAGGTTTTAAAACGTAATGCTGTCCGACAAAGAACAAAAACACATTCTTGGCTTGGCTAAAAAACTTGCCAAGGTTTACTATGAAGACAAAATCACCGCCAAGCGATTGAACCAGCGGTTTTTAAGTAAATCTAAGTCAATCCAACAAGTGCAGAATGAATTGCTGGAATACTTAAAGGAAGCCGGATGAGTGACTTACCAAAATTTGCGGCATGGTCACACGAGAACCTTGCTCAATTTTCAGCCGAGGCTTACCGCAAGATGCAGCAGCAGCAAGAAACCATTGAACAGTTACAGGGCGACTTTAAGGATGCAATGGTTGAGTTACGCAAACTGACGAGTGCCTGATTTATCAATCGTTAGTGTAGAACCACGAGGTTCTGCGCCATCCACGTTGGTCACGGAAATATGTGTCCATCTAGAATACTCAGAAATTATTTGGTCAAAGGGTAAACCCGCAGCAATTACCGCACGGACTACCTCGTCCGGGGTCATGCCCGGCACACGAAAGTCGGCAGCGCAGCCGTGACGATGTTGGCTTGAATCTTTGCTGCCTACTGCGTCATTGACCTGTTTGCACCGGAACGCAGAGTTCACCATGATTGGTTTGCCACCTAGTGTGTCTTTGACCTGTTCCAGCAATTGCGCCAAGCGTTGCAGGTTGCTGATTTCCTCTTGGGTCGGGCTGTTGTCAAACTCACGGTGGTCGGTAACGGTCAGTTCGTCAAGGGTAAAGTGTTTGCTTAAATAACTCATTTTTTACCTTTCATGTCGGCTAGTTTCTCAAGCGTTCTGCCACCAAAATATGCACCCATTACGAGCATCCCCCATTGCCCAAGCAACGTAACGTAAGACTCGGAAATCTTAAATCCAAAGCCATCCAAAATAGCTAACGTAAGGTACGCTGTCAAGATATACACCAAGGTCATTGGGCGCACATTTTTAGACAGCCACGAATCTGAGGCCATGTCAGCAGTCCAACGTTCTGTGGTGTTTTCTTGTTCGGCTTTAAACAATTCTGTTTCGTTTGCCATCTTTGCTAAGTCGCCGTTTTGAGCAAGCGTAGCAAGTTCTAGTTGCGCCCGTGCTTTGGCCTCGGGGTCGGGAATTAACTTATCAATGATTTTGCCGCCTACTTGCAGCAGTCCTGAAATGTCAAACATTATTGTTTACTCCTTGAAAGCATGGTTGCAGCAATACTCAACATGGTTTGTGCTGAATCTAAGTTTTCGGGTTCGGTTTCCCACCCTACGGTTATTTGCCCCACGAACCGCCCCGGCTCTGGTGGAACACTGATTCTGCAAGTATAGGTAACACCCTTGTTGATGTACCAAATACCCATTTCAGACTGCGCCGTGCGGTACTCACCGCAAGGAATTTCGTTTGCCATCAATTTAACTACATCGGCATTATTGGCTGCGTTGTTTGTAAACAAGCCAACATCTAGCCCGTCATTGGTTTTGTCTCGCCCGTCCTTGGCATAGGCTCGGTACAGCACACGAGTACCAAACATTGGGTTGACTTTGAACACCGCAACGATAGTGGCGTTGGTAGTCTTGAAAAGGTGGGCAGAAGCATCCTCAACCCTGTCTTCGGCAATGCTGGGTATCTTCTTAGACTCTTTGTAAGCGCCGATGAGCAGGTCTTGGTTCGTGTAAACAAAGTAGCCAGCGAAAGCAACTACTCCCATGATAAGGATGGCGGCAAGTTTAAATGGCGAATCCACATACCCAAGAACTTTGTCAAGGGTTGAATTGGCATTTAAAGTTTCTTCGCTCACAGCTTCCCTTTCATTTCGATTACGCCCCAAGCCACTAAGAAAATGATGGCTGCTGCAACCAGTATGCAAAGCCCCATAAGGATGGCCTCGTCAATTTCCTTTTTGCGGTTTTTGCGAGCCTTCTCGTCCAACATCTCTTGCGTTTTACGCTTCTGCACAATCGAGTTGCGCTCAAGCAAAATCTGACTCCACAACTGGCTATGGCCTTGGTTGATAAAGTGCCACTTTAGTTCTTCTTCCGCTTTGTTCAACTCATGCAACTGCATGACCGTGGACATTGCTTGACTGGTTTCGGAACTGTATTTCTTCTTTGGGTCTTTGACCGCTTCCTTGGCAACCGCATCTTTAGCGTCAAAGAACTTCATCACATCGTGAGTAATGCCTTGCACATCCTTGCCCATTTTGATGGCGGCTTGGATGCCTTTAATAGCACCTTGGGCTAAAGCAAAAGCCGTTAACGGGTCCAAAATTACACCAATTGAGGTAAATTGTAATACTTGCGCTCACCAGCCCGTCTTGCTTCAATAGCCTTATCCAAATCTTTATAGTTCCCAAGCCATTTATTTTTTTTGTTTACTTTTACATAAACAGTCCAAGCGTTTCGTTTTTTAAACCAAGACACGCCAATGTGTCCGCTTCTATTGTGTTTTGGTATATCTATATTTTGGCAATTGTCAGAATAACTGGCTTCTCGCAAATTGCAAAAGCGGTTGTCATTTTTTATTCGGTTCATGTGGTCAATGCAAGTTTTTGGCATTTCTCCCGTTTCATACAACCAAATTAACCTATGCACTAAATAATTTTTGTAATCTATTTTTACTGCAAAATAACCGTTTCCGTTATAACTTCCAGCCAATTGTCCCACTTTTACATTTCTACCACGGGCAACTTTCCATCGGAAATCGCCAGTTTCCTTGTCATAAGTAAACAAAGATTTAATGTATTCTTGATTCATTTTTGACATCCAGCACCCACCGACATACCCGCCCGTCTTTGTCTAAAAACTCATTCGCCCCGTATTTTTCACTTGGCAGCACGACACGGCAAACCAACACGATTTTTGTCTCAGTGTTGGGCCATTGAATCTGTGCTGACGCAACATCAATCACTTGTCCACTTTGGTGTCAAGTTTGTCAAAAATCTTACCAAGCATTTCTTTAACGTCTTTAATGTCGTTTCGGTAATCGTCTTTGCTAACATAGTTGTGCGGCATATTGCGAACGTCAGAATCAAGACGCTCAATTGCCTTGGTGATGTTGTTCAAAACCCAGCCGCCAAAGAAAGCAGCCAAACCTATTGCAGCGTTGAAAAGTAGTTGGTATTCCATGTTATGACTTCATAACGTAGCAAAGTGCGTAGTACGGAGGCAAGTTTGCGTTTGTACCTGATACGCCAGCCGATGCAACAGTAGTAGTAATGTTTGCAGCGCCAATCCCAGTGGTGTTTGCTGATGGACCACTGCTTCCAGTGGTAGCAGCAAACGAACCAGCAGAACCACCCGGGGCAGTGTAAGAATGATAATGTCCTGAATCCACAGAAGTTGCTGTGTGAGTATGAGTAACTACAACTGCGTCAGCAGTACCACCAGTAGCCGCAACCGAATAAGTCGAACCTGCGCCAACAACAAATTTGTCACGCAAATCAGGTGTGCCGTTTGAACCATCACACAAATACCAACCCGTTGGAACGCTTCCAATAGCCCCATACCAAAGGTTAATCATGCCTGTTGGTATGGTAGTGCCAACTGCGCTTTGAACGCCCACAATGCCGTAAATGTTGTCGTATGTTCCAAGCAAATTGCCTGACGCATCTTTAAGCACAAATTTGTAAAAGTAGCCGTAGGTCAGCCAAATTTCGTTATCAAGGCGACCTGACGCATTTAAGACAATCGGGTTTGAGTTAGCAACTGTGCCACCGATTGTGGTGTAAGTAGCCAGCGGAGTGCTTGACCCGGCTTGGTAAGCGTAAAGCAAACCGCCTGACAGCGGGATTCCGTTGTTGTCAAAGAACTGTTCGCTGTTGCCTATGGGGGAAAGGTTGACGCTCATTTTGATTCCTTATTTGCTCAAGTCGTTAATTTTATTTTTACCCGATTGTTTTGTACCAGCGCCGGGTTCTAATGCTTTTTGCGTTTCCGCTTGGCTTGCTCGTCTTGCTCTCATTTCCATTACAGATGTTCCTAACTGCAATCCCGGAACGGCAACATTCAAGCCTTTTTCAATCCCCGCCTTAGTTAAACCGGATGCTCTTTCTGCCAATGCGCCAACCAGCGTATTTGAGTTATTCTGAAAACCGCCTCGTGGTTGTGCTTGAGTGTAACGAGCAACATTGCCCAAAGTTTTTAACTGTGATGCGGATTGTTGATTAAAAATCTCTTGCAAGTTTTTAACGTCATCTAGTTTTTTAAGCGCCTTGTTGTAACCCGCTTGGCTAAAGTTTCCAGTTTCGTCAACAATTCCGGCTTTGTCTTTTAGCCAATTTACAGTGCCAGCCGCCATGTGCTGATGCGCTGCTGAATCACGGCCTAAATTTTCCACCATTGAATTGATGTTTTTGTTTACACCGTTGACCACAAATTTATCAATAAATTTATCAGCGGGAACAGTGTCTTCTACCGCCGCTTTATAGGCAGGGTCTTTTTTCAGTGTGTCAAACCGTTGCTTGGCAAGGCTTCTAGCCGTGTCAGCCAAAGGTTTTAATTCACCACCAACTTTGCCTGACATTGGCAATTCTTCTAAGGCTTGGCGAACTAAACCGGAAGCCATTGCAGAATTACCGTCACCAGCACGTTCGGCTTTGCGAATTTCAGCCGCAAGGTTTGTTCGCATGGCTTCAAATTGTTCAAACGTCATTGGCTCACCAGCCTTAAATTTGTCCAATTGAGTTTTGATAGAAGGCGGCAAAAACTCGCTTTTTAATTTCTTGGACAACATTCTTTCCGCATTGGTTGCAATTGCAACGCCGTCAACGGGGAACTGGCCTCCGTTAGCATCCTCTAGGGCTTTATATGCGGTCGAAATATCGGTTGTTTTGGCTTTGTCAAGTGATTTGTATGCGTCAATCAAACTTTGGCTGTTTTCAATGGTTTTAGTTCCATACACATCCGGTGCAGCAATTTCACGAATTGCGCCTAAATTGTCAGTTAATTGTTTGTTTTGGTCATTAAAGCGTTGCGCCAATTCCGTGTCTCTGCCCCGGCGGTTTTGCTCGTTAGACAACTTAACAATGTCGCCCGTGGCTTGGCCTTCTGTCAACCGAACTGGCACAGGCAAACTATCTGCTTCAATGTGGCGTTGCAATGTTGGTAAATTAACTTTGCTGACAGGAATGTTGCTAATGGCTTTTTGCAATTCAGGCGTTGCCACTGACAATGCTTGTTGAATAACAGTTTCGTTTGGAACGGCAGCAGCGCCAACACTACCTGCGGTTGTTGTTGTTGTTCTTGGTTGAATTTGTAGTTCTTTTGCCATTTGCTGAAATGGCTTGGCAACGGTTGCAGCAGCACTTTTAACAACGGGCGCTGCTTCTGCTAAAACTGGGCCAACAACTTTAGGCGTTACAAAAGAACTAATAACCGCCATTTGCTTGACATCTTCTACTGGTACGCCTGTTTTTTCAGAAATTTGTTCAGGCGTTAAACCCAAAACATTAGCCATGCGGTTTATTTCTTTGGCTATTGGCTCAGTAATGCCATTCAAAGGTTTTTGGTATGCTGGATTTTCAGTTACGCCAAAAATTCTGCCCATTGGTTTTTCAATTGAACCAGCCGCTGCTTTGCCAATTGCTTCTGCTGCTTGTGGTGTGTTGGCTGTTCTTGCAAGACCTTGAATAACTGCACCATAAGTAGCGGGGACAACTCCAAATAAAGTATCAAATTCACCTGCCGCTTTTGGCCCTAATTGAGTTTTTTCAGCAAGCGTAGATAAACCTTCTTTAATAGGATTTTGATTTAAAAACTTCATAACGCCGCCCTTTGCCACGGACAAAAGACCTTTTGATTCTGCGGGTGCGGTTTCGCTTGCAGTTTGAATTGGCGTATCAAGAAAGTCAGCAAGTGTTCCAGTGTCGGGCGCTTGGGCTGGCTTTGCGGCTTGTTGTGTTCCTATTGGCGCAGGGTTGCGAGTTAACAGGCTTTGAGTTTCTGCCGACAAAGATGTTGTGGCTGGTGCAGCAACTTGCATTTCTGTTGGTTGTTTTCCTAACTCTTGACGGGCCAGTTGAATGTTTTCCAAAGTGCGAGTGTGCGATGGCGAACCCGGCACAAAGTCGGGCAACATTGCCTCGTACTGTTTAATTACATTGGCAATGTCTTGGCGACCAAGAATTTGCTCTTTAGTCGGCTGTCCAACGCTAGACTTTTTGGCTGGCGCAACAGGGTCAAGAAAGTCAGCGAATGTAGCCATTATGGAAGAATCCCAAGTTGTTTAGCCATTGCTTTTTTCTCACGCAATGCTTTGATTTCTGTGGGCGACATTGCAGCAAACGCTTTTTGCGCTTCGTCTTTTGACATTTCTTGAAAGAAACGTGGATCGGCTGCACTGTTCCATTGAAATAATTTTTGTTGGTAAGCGTTCGGGTCGTTAGATACGTCTTGCAAAAACCTGCCTTTTGCAGATTTGTAATTCTCCAATCCAAGCAACTGATTTGTTACTCGAATCATACCTTCCTTAGTCATCTTATTGTTGGGGTTAGCCAACTCTGCCAATGCTCGTGCGCTGTCAGTATTGCCGCCAGCAAGCGCAAGCAATTTGGTGTTTTTAGCCAACTCGTCCGTGGACGATGCTTCCAATTCTTTAACATTTAAACCCAAAGATTGAGCCAAACTAGATGCAAATTGTTTCTTTTCGCCCAATGCGCCAGTAAAAGATTCAGGCACAAGTTTCTTAATGTTCTGAAAAATTGCAATCCGTCCGGGCGCTTCCGCAGCCCCTTTGGATGTTTCAGACCAATCTGTTCGAACAACATCACCTGAACCAGTAGATGCCGCAACTTGTGCAGGTGTTAAAGCAGATTGCAAGTTTTGTGCGCCCAAATAACCCGCCACACCATCACGAATAACTGGCGTTGTTGGTGGAAGTTGCGCTGTGTACGAAGTACCTGCAACTGGTTGGCCTTGTTGACCAACAAACGGGCTTGTGCCAGCAACATAGCCACCAGCACCAGTAAGAACCTGAATGCCAGTAGGTGTAAGCGCAGATTGTTGGGCGGCAGAATCAAGCCCTGCAATGTGCCGAGATTTCAAATAATCACGCAATTTGCCGGGTTCTTTCATTGCAATGTCAATGTATGGCTGCACCAATTCTTGCGTTTTTGCATCGTCAACGCCAGCGTTTTTTCCTTGGGTTGCGCCCCATTTTTCAATTGCTTTTGCAAGTTGATATGGGTTGACACTTGCAGGGTCTTTTTCGGCTTGAACAATCATTGGGTCGTTAATTATTCCAATGTAGCCGCTTGAAATTGCTTTTGTCTTTTTGTTTTGCAAATCCATTTTTGTGGATTCAGCACTTGTGGCGGCTTGAGTAGATTCGCTTCCGGCTTGAGAAATTTTTGGTTGCAATGTGCCTTCCGCAAGCGCAGTTGCAGCCTGTTGTTGACGCAATGCCAATGGGTTTAATTGTTGCGCTTGTTGGTATGCTTGTGCATTCCGTGCCATGCCAATCATGTCGCCAAGAGACGTTACTTCCGGCACACGAACTTTGTCCGCCACGGGTTGAAAACTAAGGTCTGCCATATATTTCCTTTAACCTGCTGAATAACTAGGCAATTTTGCACCAGCAAACGGGTTTGCAAGGTCTATTGGACTTGCGCTAGTTTGCCCCATGCTGCTCACAGGTGTAGTACTAGTGGGCCTTAAATACTGACTCAAAGCGTATTGATTACCTGCGCCTTGTAAAGCGCCGCCGTATGCGTTTGCAGAACCAATTTGCCCCGCCGCTTGTGCGTTTGCCGAACCAATAGTTGCTTGTCCTATATTACCAGTCACGTTTTGCGCCAATTGGCTTGTTTGGCCTTGGGCAGTTTGCCCAATACCAGCAATGCCAGCAAGCGTGTTGTAAATGTTTCCACGTTGTGTTTGAAAACGGTTAAACGCATTGCCGTATTCTGTACTTGCTGCGCCTTGGTTGTAATCTGTCAATGCTTTAAGTGTGTTGCCACCAACTGCCCCGCCACTTGCGTTTTGCAAATTTTGTGTTGCAAGATTTCCTTGCTGTAAACGAAATTGATAACTTGGGTCAACCGCAAAATCTTCTGCACCATATTGTTTTGTTAAATATGGTTTCATTCCAGCAATATCAGACAAAGCAGTGTAGCCAGCCTCACGATACGGCTTTTGCTGTTCATTTTGAATGTTGAACATTTCACGTTGTTGCTGGATGGCTGCGTTTGCGCCTTCGGATTGCTTGTTGGCAGCATTTTTTGCTGCTTCCGCCCCCATATAACCAGCGACTAGGGTTGCACCCCCGCCAATAATTGCTGCTGCTACAAAACTCATACTAAATTCTCCTCTAAAGCGGGTGCTTTAAGTTTATTTGCCGAATCAAACATTGCGAACTCGTCCGGCTCAATAAGTTCAGCCTCGATTTCGTCTAAATCCGTTTTGTCAGTTTGGTGGAATGTGATGCCAATTGCATCCGTTACCGCCATTGTGACCCGCTTTGTGCCGGGTTTGCTTTCAATCACATCACCTGCGTATAAATGTTTCATGCCATTTTCCGTCCATGCAATAATTTCGCCTTTAGCGCATAAGAAAAAATGGTCTTTCTTATGAACTTTTCCAACAATTAAAGCCCCGGCAGGGCGAAAAACTTTGCGGCAATACATCCCGCCATGAAAGTAATGCTCAGTCGGCAATTCAGCCTGTGGCATTTTTGACATTTCATGTTGGAGACGTTGGATTTCGTCCCGTGTAGGAATGTTGGCTTCAATTATTTCGTTCATTGGTTGTAATACGGCACTTTGTAAGCCACGCCGTTCACTGTTACGTTAATGAATCCCACTGGGTTGGCTGGCAAAGAACCTGAACCAGCCGTTGCCGTGGTTGCGCTTGAAAAGTTCAGCAAGTTAATAAAAAATTGTTGCCAAGCCCGTGTTGGGCGCTTGGTCATTCCATCCAAGAATTCAGACTGCGGATAAGGCTGCGTTTGCGGGTTGGGTAATGCCATTAGTTTTCTCCCGCTTCGGCTTTGAGATTAGCGGACACAATGACGCATTTAACTGGGTCAGTGACTACAACTTCAAAGATTCTGTCTCGTGCCATGCCCAAACGTCTCCAAATTGCTCGGTTTTGGTATTTTCCCACTAAACCGATAGAAGTCCAATGCTCGTTTGAATAAGTTGAACCACCGTCATTAGACCAGCGCAGCATTGCTTGAGGATTTTCACCTTGGCCCACATCCAAACCAACGCCGGGCTGGAATTGAATCTGCAATTCTTCAAAATACTGCCGCTGAAAGTCGTTTACCAAGTGAGGCGCACGGCGCAAACGGCGCACTAATTGACCGTCATCGGTGTAAATGTTCTTGTCCAAGTGGTAAATCTTGCCGTTGGCATAGTCCCCAACCAGCACATACCCTTGGAACACAGCAGCGCAATTGCCACGGCAACGCTCATATTGACCTAGATTGTTTGTATAAAGCCACTTGTGCCACATCCCTGTGCTTACGTCAAAAGCCCACGTCAATTGAATGGACGGAAAACTAATAACGTAAACCTCATGGCCTTCTAACTGGTAAGTCCAAGCAACTGCGTCAGAAATTGTGTAACCTGTCAGGCTGTTTTCTACTGCATGGTTTGAGATTCTTTGCGGTACATAACCGTTCATCTGCACAATTTGAGCCGTACCACGGTTGTTTTTGGCAAGGTAAGCAAAAGAATTGCCTAAACGAGAAACGCTTGCAGCCGCAGCAATGCCGTGCTGGGTTGATGTGCCGGGGATACGAGCAAAAGGAAAAGGGGACGTGCCTTGGTCAACCCACACTTCACTTGAGGTTTCGCCTAATAAATAAATCTCACGATGGTCAACAATCAGCGTCACCAAGTCATCTGGCGCACCGTCTTTGCTGGCAAAACTTAAACCTGTGGAAATAGGCGATAAAAGATTTGATGCGCCAAACTGCTGCGTATCGGGATTGTTGTAAACAAAGTAGTTATCCACAATGTCCACGTTAGTGCCGCCTGTGAAAGCGCCATCGGTAGTAGGCAAAACAGACCAATTTAACCCATACATTATTATGGATGTAACTGTTTGAGAATTGTTTATTGTATAAGTGCCAACACCGCCTGTACCCGTACCCAACGCTGTAATAATGGTTTGCGCAGTTACACTTGGGCCTTGAATAGTTTGCCCAATGTACAAAGTCCCGCTTGTTACTCCGTTTACAGTTAAAGTTGTCCCCGACATTGATGCGTTAACAATTGCGCCAGCCGTTGCCGAGTTCATTTGCTCACTGGCGACAGTCTGAGAAATGTTAATTGTGTATGTGCCAATACCGCCCGTGCCAGTGCCTAGAGCGGTGATTACAGTTTCTTGCGCTACGCCCACACCAAAAAGCACTTGTCCTGCGGCAATAGTTCCGTTAGTGATTGCTGTGACGGTTAAAGTTGTGCCACTAATTGAGCCTGTAAACACCGCAGATGACGGGCTAGAAATACGCCATGTATAACGATTTGTTCCGTCAACAATATAAACGTTTACGCCGTTATCAGTAATTCCAACCCGCCCCGTGCTGGTGTTTAACTGGCCCACCATTGTGGCAATAAAAGTGCTGGTCAATGCGTACACATAAGGGCCACAAACCGCCACCATTACATTACCACCTGAAAGCGTAGTCATCCCACGCACTTCTTCTTGGTTTTGAAAAAGCACTAAAGACGATAAGCCGGGTGTAGGGTAAAGCGCCACCACACCACGGTCGCCGGGTTGCTTTAATGGGTCAATTTCAGGAAACCAATTGATGCACTCTTGAGCATCTTGATAAATGCTTGGTGCTTCATAAGACGGGCCGACAAAGCCAAAGTCAGCCATTATCGGAAGCCCCCGTCCATAATAAATCCAGCGTCTTTAGCCCGTCCAACCATTAAAGCGTCAGGATAACGAGACACTTGAGGCGGTTGCATATTCATGCGCTTAATTGTGGCCTTCGCTTGTGCTGCAAAGGCGTTAATCATGGAAATTTGCGTTGGCGATGATTTGCCGTACATCGGCATCATTCGTTCAGCCAAACACCAGCGCAGCGCCATGTTGTAGCCTTGCGGCAAAGTTATGGTGCTATACAACGAATTGAACTGACGGAAAATGGTATTGGTAAACAGGTGAAGTTCGCCGGACGATGGATTAGGGAAAACGTAAAGCGTTCCCAATGTTTCGCTTGGCTGGTAATAAACCATCTTTGCCCACGGGCCATTCAATTGCTTGATGCCAAGAGATTCGTAAGATTGCAAGTCAAGGATTGCCACTGGGTAATCCAAATACCCACCCGCAATGTTTGAGCCGCCCTGTTGAGTAGCAACCCGCACAAAAGCCGAATCAATTGACATTGGACGCTCGTAATAAGCAGAAATTGTGGTGCTGGCAACCGTTTGAGGTAAGTTGACGGTGTAAGTACCACCTTCGTTTACATTGCCGCCAGCGCCCGTATTAAAGCCCACAATGGTCGTTCCTGCGGTCACGCCCGTGCCTGTCAGCGTCATGCCGATATTTACGCCGCCAGCGGTAACGCCATCCGTAGGGATTGTTAGGGTTGTTCCTGAGATTGAGCCTGTAAATGTCGCACCGACCGACCCGCTTGGTCCAAGTGTGTATTGAACGGTATTCTGCACGGTCTGAAAAATGATTTCGGACTTGTAAAAAACCATCATGTTTTCGTTTGACCACTGGGCGGTCATGTCGTTTAGCAGATCAAGCGCGTCTTGCGCTGCGTCTGCTGACGGAGATTCTCCAGCCTCTAAAGCCCCAATGTCTTTTAACGCTCGGCTAACAATGTCATAGGGTGTAGTCATGGCAGATTCTTAAAATTTAACGCTGAAAACCTGATTTTGCCAAGGCAAGTCGGTGTTTACATCGCTTTTTAGGTAGTCAAGTTGCTCTTGTAAGCGTGATTTTAATGAGTTTGGCTCGTCTTGCATATACATTTCACGCAAACAAGCAAGAATATCGGCTTCCCGCACATTGGCAAAAGGCAGGGTAATCTTGCCTTCAATGTCGGCATTACCTTGGCTTTTTACTTCATGTTGGTCATCTTTAGCCGTGACCAAATAACTGACGCTTTTTAAGTCGCCGTTTACTGCGCTGATTTGTAAGATTTTCCAATCAAACGTTGTCATGTTGCATCCGCAGGTAATGGTGTGTTTCCTTCAGCAAGCCATGCTAGGTACTTGGCGTAGTCCGTGTTGGCAGGGTCAAGGGGAATGAATGTGTTATCAGCAAGTCTTTTTATAGACATTACTTCTGTATTGCTTAAATCATTTATTAGTTTATACATTTTATAACTCCGCAGTAGCAATAATAGTTGTTCCGTTTGCTCTTAATAATGAACCTAGATTTGAACCTGAATTAACGGAAGCAGTCCATAAAGAACTTGTAGAAGATAATGTTGTTGTACCATCAACCCAAGCCGCACCGTTAAAATACTGAAAAGCCGTTCCAGATAAAAATGCAATTGCTGCTGAAACTCTTTTCCGTACAGCATAAGAACAACATATAGTTTGATTATTACCAGCAGATGCGTTACCCGCAGCCGTAACACTTTCAGGGGGATTGATAAGTTCTGCATACCTCATACATAAATCCAACTCCGTTCCATAAGGTCGATAGTCAAACGATGTGGCTATGCTTCCTTTTTCAAGTTGTACATTACCGCAAGTGCCTGTGTTGAATTCCACGTTTAAGTTAGTACCAGCAGTCCAGCCTGTCACGGTAACAGTACCAGAAGAACCATAAGTACCGCCATTGAGCCTGCCTTGTGCTGTGCCTGTCCAAGACAGCACATAAGTACCGCCTTCAGGCAGATTACAGCCTTCAATCACTTGGATAATGCTTCCAGCCGTGATGGTGATGGTTGTGTTTACACCTAAAGCACCTTGGGTAAATGTGTAAGTACCTGCGGATGCTCCACCCTTCCAGCGGTCATGCCCATAAGTACCTGATGCCAAAGATGTGCCTGAAACATATCCACGTTGGTTAATGGTAAAACCACCATCAATGATTCTGTTTTTCATTCCGACTTGGGAACTTGCTTGTACAGAAGCATCAGGGAACGTAACACCGCCAGTTCCAGATATTGATGTGGTCATGGTTGTTGCCCCGCAATCTGATTTAATGGAATTTCAACTACTGGGCGGCTTGCAATGATTTCATTCGCTTGCTCTTGCGTAATTGGAGTTTTATCGCCTATTAAATGGTCTTGAGAGCCGTCTTCCTCGTAGGCAAAGATTTGATTGTCTTGTGTTTTAAACAGTTTCATTATCTTAACTCCACCCAAGTTACTAAAGTTAGCGTTCCGCCGTTTGTTAAAGTTACATAAGTTGCGCCATTAGGAATAACTAAAGAAAACCCTGATGCTGCGCTTGTTACATTTACAGAAGCCGCATAAACAGCAACTCCGTTAATAGTCAATCCTTGCACTGTAAGTCCAGCAGAACAGGTC
>JAULBY010015223.1:0-21323 GCA_032358315.1 Ophiocytium majus
GGGCAGGAGGGCGGGGGGGGGGGATTACCGGCACTATGAGGGGTTTGGGCGGCCCCTGGGGGACGTGCGGGCGCATCAGTGGCTCGCGCTGCGGCGCGCGGCGGCGGCGGGGGCCCTGAGCGTGTCTGCGGGGGTGTCGGCGGGCACGGCGCAGCACGCGGTCCGGGCGGTAAGTGCCGCAGATGAATTCACTCAACAGTCACGTGAATTCACTCAACATCCATGTGAATTCACTCAAAAGTAACATGAATTCACTCAACAGTCACACATCCCTTGTCCGCTCCTCACGGGGGGAAGGGTATATTTGGGAGGGAGGTATTTGCTACCTAGGTACCTTATACCTGGTTAGGACACCGCTGCGTACGCAACCCAGTTCATGGGTGAGGCTACCGTTCACGCACGCGCATGCGCCGTGCTGCACAGGCACCGGAGCTGGTCCCGCGGGAGAGCTCATGCTGAGGGTGGCATCCATACAAGCGCCCGCGCCATGCTGCGCAGTGCTGTGCTGCATGTGGTGCCTCAACAGAGTCTACGACGGGCGTGCAACTCATGCATGCGCATGCGCTGTGCCGCACAGGGCTGCTGGAGGCTGCGCCACAAGAATGTTCATGATCACACTGTGAATGCATGAATTCATTAACACGTGCACGCGGTGCTGCACAGGTACCCAGGTGCTGGAGACGGTGCCGCCCACAGACAGGTGCGGCGACTACTTCGGAATAAGACGGTTTGTAAGAGTTCACGGTGCGGCTGTGCATTCATTAATTCATGCATGCGCACACGGGGTGCTGCACAGGTGCTGGAGACGGTGCCGCCTGTGGACAGGTGCGGCTACTTCTTCAGAACAAGACGGTACGTTAGAGTCCATGATGCGACTGTGAATTCATGAACTCATGAACACGAGCACGCGGTGCTGCACAGGTGCTGGAGACGGTGCCGCATGCGGAGCGGTGCGGCGCCGCGCGCGCGTGCCTGCGCGGTGCGGCCGAGGACTGCTGGAAGCGGCTGCTGGGGCCCAGCATCAGCCGCGAACTGCTGCGCGAGGGGTACAGGTGAGCGGCTGCTCAGCGTGGCTTGGCGCGGACAATGTTCTGCTGAGCACACTGCGGCTGCTGAGCAGCGCTGATGCTGCGTCAGCCGTGATTTGCTGCGCGAGGGGTACAGGTGAGCCGCTGCTCAGCGTGGCTTGGCGCAACCAATGTGCTGCTGAGCACGCTGCGGCCGCTGAGCAGCACTCCTCCTGCTGTCTCCAGTCAAGCGCACGTGCACAGGGTTCTTCTTGCCTTCAAAGCGGAGTCCATTGCAGCCACTACCGTTGTTTGCAGCAGCGCCACCTCTATCTAAAGGAGCCGATGTTGGCCGCCGCTGCGCACCCACGATGCTGTTGTTTGATGGCGCAGGAAGGGAGACGAGGCGGCCCTGGATGTGTTTGCCAATAACCTCAGAGAGACCCTGCTGGCGCCGCCGCTGCGTGGCGTGCGCATCCTAGGCAAGCCACACACGCTGTGACTGCCCCCCCCCCCCCCCCCCCCCCCCCTGCCGACAGGCGTATTTTTCTGCTGGCTTTCGCTGTCACATGCCGCGGGCTGCCGGCATTGTTCGCTTGAGCACTTTGCAAGTGTTGGCGCCCCTTGTCGAGGAGCACTTGGTGTGTTTGAACTTCGAAATACGGCACCGGTAATGTTTCTCAGAAGTATCTATAGATACATCATTACATATGAATAAATGTACCGGTTTACCGGTATATACCACTGTGACACATTTAAAATGTGTGTGTAAGTAAATATGTGCAGCAGCCGCGAAAACGTGGCCCTGTGAGCAGCCAACAAGCACACAGCGTACAGAAGTCGCAGGGGCCGTGGCGACGTGGCCCGTAAGCAGCCAAGGGTGGTGTGTGCCGACCATTGCTCTTGTCTCCCAACATTTGTCGCTCTCCCTAATTCCATGTACCTCCAGTAAGCGCCGCCGGAAGTTTGGTAGGGTCGGCCGGTGACAGGGGTGCGTGCAGTCGTCTGGGCCTGCAGTTTGACAGGCGTCCCAGACCTTTGCAAGGCTCAGACATGCATCAAAATGCACGGATCACACACTGGGTGGCGACGGGCAGTGTACTACTGTTTGAACTGCCGCATAAGTCCGCCACTGCGGGTACATGGGCTGCACAGGCACCAATACTTGGGCCTACTACTTCAGTATATCCGCCGCGTAGCAGCACTATATAGGGCGCATGCATGCAAGTGAGTGCGCCTGTGCAGGCGCTTGGCTGCGGTCCAGAGCGTGGCTGCCTATAGTGCCTTGTGCGTGGCAACGCCCTTTTTTTCTTCACTTGCAAGCCAAGGCACAACTGACCCGGCTCAATCGCCGCCGTCACTTAATGATCCAGGGCGGATCGCACGACATTACTGCTGAGGCACACATGCTGGTACACTGCCAAACATGAGACAGCTGCTCCAGAGACTGGCTATCCGTTCATCGCTCCCCGCATGCTCGCTCCAGTAACTGCAGGTGGTGTAGTGGCCCTGCCACTGCAGCCATGTGCGCTTTTGCGGTGTGGGGTGGTTCAATTTTGACTGTGCTGGGCTCTCTGTCGGCGTCCGGGCATGTCGAGCCGCCAGCTGCCAGTTCACCAGTGATGGGTCACAGCGTATATGATGTTCATTGAACTTGAAAGTATGCGATATAACACGATGTAAACACGGCATATGCCGTATTCATGTACTTCAGTAAAAATTTATATTCTACATGTATTTACATGGCAAATACCCTTTGTACCGCGTTTTTCGGGTTAAAAATACGCTGTATTGGACAACGTACTCCAAGTACTTTCGAAGTACCAGTACGTTATACCCTACCCAATTACTCCACATCACGCACCTGACGCATCAGCGCCGCATGGGTCGTGCACCACCCCCCCGCACTCTGCAGGTGTGGACCCGGGCCTTACGCATGGCATCAAGCTGGCGGCGCTGGGCGCGCAGTGCGAGGTTCTGGAGCTCAAGACTGTGAATGCAACGGCCAACGCAGGTGCGCCCATGCCTTAGCCACAATCCCCATGTACTACTTCAGGCGCAATTGAAGTGCGCATGTCCTGCATCCCCCCGTTCGCACAGTGGTGGGGTGAGCTGCCCATGACCGCACCCTGACTGTCACCCACATCCACTGTACGCGCCAGCTGTGATCTCTCGTTGCTGGCCGCTGTAGCTTCCGGTGCTGTCACTGCCGCTGCTGTCCTTGCTGTCGCCGCTGCCACTGCTGCGCACTGCTGCCACTGCCGAGCAATGCCGCCGCCGCCGCTGCTGCTGCCACTGCTGCCGCTGCACACCACTGACCACCGGTGCCTCCACCGCTTTTGAGCGCTGCTGCCGCTGCCGCTGCCCACTGCTGCCACCGGCGCCGCACTGCTCACCACCCGCTGCCGCCGGTGCCGCTGATGCCGCCGCTGCCGACAACCGGTGCAGCCACCGCTTCTGAGCGCTGCTGCCGCTTCCACTGCCCGCTGCTGCCACCGGCGCCGCTTGCCCACACACAGCCGCACGCGCAGACGCAGTGCGTGAGCTGGCGTCCATGATGGAGCGGCACGCGGTGCAGGTGGTTGCGCTTGGCAACGGCGTAGGGTCTGCGCAGGCGCAGGAGATCGTGCAGGAGGCCACCTCGTCGCTGGGCGGCAAGGGGGCTGCAGGTGAGCGCTGACTCGGTCCTAGTAGTACTAGTAGTAGTGTGATCTACTTGCACTTGGGGTGTGCAAGAGCCGCAGGGTGTTGTGTGGCGTAGTCACGTGGAGAGGGTGGCTGTCTGCTGTGAAAGGTGGGTAGGCAACGACACAGCCACGGGAGTACCTGGGCTCAGTCACCTTTTTGGTTTCTTTCACATAATGTGGATGCCATGTATGCTACGCAAACAAGCTATGCACAACCTACAAAGCCCTCAGGCGCGCGCAGCGCTGAGGGCTGTAGTACTACAGTAGTATGTATGCGTCTGATCAATTTTTGCGGGGACTGTTCTCATCACTACGATGGTGGAGGGGGCCGCTGCCGCTGTGTAGCAACCCCCGCACTTACCTGGGACAGGGGAGGGGAGGGGGGCGGGGGGGTGCAGCACTCTGGGCGCCCGGCGACCGTCACGCCGGCATGCGCCCGTTACTGACAGTGAGTGATACCTTCTTTCCAAGTCTTAACCCCAGTTGGACTACTTTGGAGCAACGAGCTCTGTGGGCGTGATCGCTGCTTCGCTGCGTGTACCCGTTGCTGAACCGCAGCTGCCGCCACGCCACGCCGCCCGTTGAATGCATGGCCAGTCCGTTGCAGGGTGGTGAGCGAGTCGGGCGCGAGTGTGTGGTCGGCCTCGCCAGCCGCGGCCGCTGAGTTTCCGGGCGTCGCCTGCTCAGCGCTGGGCGCCGTGTCCATTGGCCGCCGCCTGGCGGACCCGCTGAGTGAGCTCATCAAGGTCGAGCCCGCGTCGCTCGGTGAGTTGAACCAATTTCTATTATGCACTTGGTATGACTCAAAGTATGTGGTATACTTCATATGTATACATGTATTTCGAAGTATGCATGTACCCGGTTGTACCGGTATGTATGTTGGTGACAGAGACGTGAAGGCATGCGCACACCGGCTCTCTGTGTGCGACTGAAACTCTGGGCAAGTCGAGTGCACGTCACTCGCTGAAAACAAATGTAAACTACCTCAGTATTATACTCCAACCGAAGTAAGTCGCAGCGACATGGGGGAATGTGCGCGGCAGCTGTATACTTTGAAGTTCGTACTGGTAGTACAGAATGTGTGAAAAAAGGGTCAGCCACCGCGGCCTGCCCGGCACAGCAGCTGCATGTGCCAGAGTCCAACTTGTACTTGTGGTTTGGAGTGTTGCAAGTGCGCGCCCTGGTGCCCAGCCGTGCCTAACGGACCCATGCAGCGGCGCCACTCATTAAGTCACAGCGGCAAGGCGGAGTTTTACCTGACCTGGCAACTCTCTGTGGGTCGCAACTGCGTTGGTCCTGCAGTGCTGGCTGAACAAGTGATGCAGGTTGTCACTGCACACTTTCACGAAGAAACCACCGTCGGAAAAAAAAAGCACACAAAACCCCTTGCCACGTCTGAATCCCAAAATGCATCGCCCGCATGTGCGTCTTGACGCGTGACACCTTTTAGGCACGCCGTCGCTGTACACCGTACAGCCTGCGACCTGTCCTGCGAGCACCCCTCCACCCGCCCGCACACAAGCCTCCCGCCACTGTGCGCGGCAGCCCTTCTTTCGAGGCGCCACCCATCACCTTCCCCACTGTTGCCTGATCCCTACGGCCCAGCACCACCCAGCGTGCCTGCCGCCGCCGCCTGCGCCCTGCGTGTCACCATCTCATTCTAGCCAGGGCCACGCAACACGCTCCCCAATGCTGTTGCCCGACCGTCTCAACCTAGCACCCACGCCGCGTGCCGCCGCCTGAGCCTAGCCCCACGCCGCATACTGCCGCTGACTGTATACTTCTGAGCTATAACTTGACATCATCAATTGATTAGTTGATTATGTAAAGTTAGGTACGGCAGCCGCACGTTCCCCAGGCCGCCTGACCGCCTCCGCCTACCACCACATCGCGTGCCACTGGCTGTCCGCTCCTGCGTCTGGTGCGGAACCCTCTCATGGTGTCGCGTGACCGTCTCAACCTAGCACCACGCTGTGTGCCGCTGCCACTGCCGCTGCCGTTACGTCCCCTGCGTCCGGTGTGGGTGACCATCTAATGGTGTGCAGGCGTGGGCATGTACCAGCACGACATGCCGGCGAAAGAGCTGTCGCAGCGCCTGAGCGCGGCCGCGACGCAGTGCGTGGCGGATGTGGGCGCCGACCTCCACTGCGCAAGCGAGCACCTGCTGGCGCGCCTGGGGTGAGACACCGCCGCATGCTGTACTTCGAAGTGTACTACAGTGGTACTTCCAAGTATACCAGTTAACCTACTCTTGAAGTACGACGTAGTATGCGCCCTTTCGGAGTATACAGTATATACCGTCAAGTAGCATGTACATACAGCTGCCGTGCACTAAACACACACGGTGGACGTGAGCGCGGACGTCCGCTGCGCGAGCGAGCGCCTGCTGGCCTGCTTGGCGTGAGACACGGGTCACATTGTCGCTATTGGCGAGGTGCAGCCGCTGTTGATGTACCCGTCCAGTGCCTGTTCAACTCCCTAAGAACTGGAGTCGACGTTCTTATTTGTGGTCGCAACTCAACAACTCAGTGCGTAGCAGACGCGGGCGCGGACCTCCACTGCGCAAGCGAGCACCTGCCGGCGCGCCTGGGGCGAGACACGCCCACATTGTCGCCACTGGCGAGGTGCCAGTCGCTGTTGGTGCACCTGTTTGCTGCATGTGTACCTCCCGTGCGGTTTAACCTGGAGCTGGCGTTCTAATTTGTGGTCACTTTAATTATCTGACTTGTGGTTACAACTCACTTACTCAGTGTGTGGCGGATGTGGGCGCCGACCTCCACTGTGCGAACGGGCACCTGCTCGCGCGCCTGGGGTGAGACACCGCCGTGCTGTCGTGAAAACGCTGTTGGCGTACCCTCTCGTGCCTGTTCGGAACTGGGTTGTGATTTGTGGTTACAACTCACCACCTCGGTGTGTGCATAGACCTCCACTGCGCTAGCCAGCACCTGCTCGCGCGGCGAGACACGCACAGCTGGTAGTGTCCACGAGGTGCAGTCCCTGGTGGTATAGCAAGTGTATGCACATCCTTCGGAGTACACGTCAGCACAGTTCGGACACTTGCAGGTGCTGCAGTGGGCACGCGCACATGGGTTGTGAGTACAGGCTAAAAGCACGTGCATGCATGCAGCTCCGCTGGGCCATCTGCACGTGCTGCAGTGGGCCAGGGGCAACTGTTGGTTAGGCCCGACTGCCAGAGGCACGGGGTGCTGCAGTGATGCTGCGGATTGAGGGCCAGTGCTGACTGCACACAGTAGCATGTGTTGCTGATACGGCTGTCCCATCAGTTAACTGCACGTTCCATGTGCTTGCCGACGGCAGTGCTTGAGCCTCGCTAAAAGCGCGACCAAATGCCTTTGTGTGGCGCAGGTTCAGCAAGGCCCAGGCGGAGTTGCATTGCCGTCTCAAACTATGCGTGTGTGTATGCGTATGTTGATGAGGTACAGGGCGCAAATGTTTGGACAAGCCTGCTGAAAGAGCGGCCAAATGCCGTTGTGTGCCACAGGTTCAGCAAGTCACAGGCGGAGTGGGTCTGCAGCAGCGCCGGCCGCGCACACTAGCACGTGGCACTGATACCGCTGCCTCATGACTGAACTGCACGTTCCATGTGATTGCCGGAGGCAGTGCATAAGCCTCCCTAAAAGCGCGACCAAATGCCCTTGCGGTGCAGGTTCAGCAAGGCGCAGGCGGAGCGCGTGCGCGCGACGGCGCTGGCGCAGCCCAGCCGCCTGACACAGAGGTCAAGTCTGCTTGACATCAAGGGCGTCGGGCCGAAGACATACCAGCAGGTGAGCGCCGCTGTCAAGCGCTGGCGATTTATCTCCCCCGTCTTTAGCTGCCGAGCTCATCTTTCGCTCGCTCTGAAAATGCTGCTGCTTCAGAAGTACAATGCACTCGTGATTCAGTTCGCTCGCATTTAGTGCGGTGTGCGGTTAAGTGCGGGGTCCGGAGGCATGTCACAGACCACATGCGTCTACAATGAACGATACACAATGGCGCATTTGACTCAGTGCTGGCCTCGCGCTAGTCCAGGGTGCCAGGGGGGGGCGCTGCCCTGCACTACATCGCGAGTGCACTGTAAATTGTATGCCTACAATTGTATACCGTCTTGTTGCCAAAGAAATCGCTGAGGGCGAATAAAAACCATAGCTTTAATTATTTTTGTGTGCCTTCCGAAACACTTGCTCCCATATTGTCGTGCGTTGTCAGGTACAGTAAATGCGCGGGTACATTGTACCAATGTGGTTGTTCGACTGGCTCGCTAAGTGCCCTCCCCGTTTGTTTACATTTAGCAGAGTTTCGGGGCTGGCGAGCACATTGAAACGAGACAGTGTATCACATTTTTGTTTCCTGTTTCTGGTAGCACACGTGCTCCCGCTCTAGGACGTGTCGCTGCAATGCGTTGCTTTGCGGTGCCTACTCCACCCCTGCCCCTCCCACATTGAACCGGGAATGAACTTGCGGATGGGTCTGTCAGAGGCCATATGATAGGTGTCACTAGTATGTACTGACACAATGAAATTGATTAAGCAGGACACACATGAGATTAAGTATCCATTCAACACAATATACTGAAAAAAATTAAATAAATTTGACAGTTGTACCAGTGCCTTTGTTTGACATAGTACGCTTTTTTTTGCAAGGGTGAATTGTAAAAATGCGAACTTGGTTTCAAAAAAAGCTTAAATGAATTTTCCTAGCTGTGTTTAGAAGTAGGAAATACCACAAAAGCACAAGTAAGCCCTGTTGGTAGTTGTACTCTGACTCATCCCTAGCCCTCGAGGACACTGACCGGCGCGTGTAGGTGTGGGGGCTGTCTAGTGCTTTTCACCGGGTGGACAAATCACCCCACAGGCTTCGGCCTGGCATTTGGCCCCAGCCACGGCAGTATCTGGGCTGAGCAGCCTTTTAGGTTTCTTCCACTTCTGAAGTACTACCAGTAGTTAAGAAGTACCATGTCGGTAGCATGCTATAGGGCGCGCGCATGGGCGGCTCACTGTGAGGGACGCAACAAAAGCAGGGCGGCGTTCCCGAGCTGCACATCAACCTCTAGCAGCGAGCGCGCACATGGAAGTAGTATAGTATACAGTTGACTACTTCGAATTACAAGTAGAATGCAAAATGCGCACATGACCATGTCTCAACACAAACTCTATACCCCTGTGCACGTGAGAAGCTCACCGTCGGGCACAAAAAAAAAGAAGAGCGGCACGACGAGCCTGAGCTGCGCATCGGCCTCTGGCATCAGTGTTAACACGATACCATGTCACAACTCCCGTGAACGCCCACCCGTGCAGACGCAAGAGGTAATGCAGGGGCAGGTCTATTACTACTGGCACCACCCGGTTGCAACCACAACCACACGCCATCAGGATCCGATTCGTCGGCCAGAGGCGGCGGTGGTGGCAGCCTACGGCTGCTGCCGCCGCCGCCACTGTCGCTGCCGCAGCTGCTGCTAGGTGCCCTGCTGCCGCCGCCGCCGCCATACAGGTACTATATATATATTGTTTTATATATATATATTGTATTTGAAGTATAAGAAACAAGCAGCACCATGGTCCCAAGCTGCGCAACAACCTCTGGCAGTGCTGGCGGGTACTCAATGGTCGTCGTCGCGCTCACCATCCCCCAACATACTTCAGAAGTACTTGAGGTATATTTATACTAGAAGTACTTTGGAAAAAAAATTCTTGAAGTATGGTAGGCTGCTGCATTAAGGGCCCATGCTTTTTGGCGTAGGAATACGTAGGAATGTGCCGTATTTTGTATAACGTACTTCGGAAGTATAAATACGTTATACGCCGTGACCCATCACTATGTATATATATATACTTCTTAAATATAGTATATATACTCCTACGTAAGTATATTACATCCTTCTAAATATACTGAAGTATACTAAGCGGCTATGCAACGCGCACATGAGACAGCCACGGTGAGACACGCAACGAAGAAGAGCAACGCAACGGTCCCGAGCTACTCATCGACCTCTGGCACCACCGAACACATGCACCATGTCGAGCGCAACTGCTACCATATACTACCGGTAGCCACAAGTACATGGTAGGGGCCTACTACAGTAGTACTTTCAGAAGAATATTGAGCGCGCACATGACAGCTCACCATTGAGCAAGCAACAAAGAAGAGCAGACCGACGGCCCCAAGCTGCGCATCGACCTCTGGCAGCACCGTCCGCAGGTACGCTATCGCCGTCGCAGCGCTCACGACCCCCCACCATGCATATATATACCATATATCATATCCTGATAAATACACTTGAAGTAGTAAGCCGATAGGAAGGACCCACCGTGAGACACGCAAAGAAGAAGAGCACCGCGACGGTCCCCAGCTGCGCATCGACCTCTGGCAGCACCGCTCACATGCCATGTCCCAACATGGCTGCTACCATAGACTTCAGTAGTACCGAAGTACCCGGTAAATAAACGTGGTAGGAGGCTACTACAGTAGTATATTGAGCGCGCACGCGAAAAGCTCACCGTTAAGCATGCAAAAAAGAAGAGCAGCCCGACGGTCCCGAGCTGCGCATCGACCTCTGGCAACAGCGTTCGCAGGTACGCTATCGCCGTCGCAGCGCTGACGACCCCTGTCGCAATGTATGATATGATGGCGAGGCACGCTGCGAATGACGCCACTGCCTTGATTGTGGTGTTGATGAGCTGGGGGGGACACGGGGGGGGGAGGCGCACAGGAGGGGGGGAGGGGGGGGGGGCGGCGGCAGCAATGAGCAGCGCATTGTAGCGTTCGTTGTGGTGGTGGCTGTGTGTTTGTGTTGGGGGATGGGGGTCGTTGTGATGGTGGCAGGGTGTGTGTGCTGGTGGAATGGAGGTCCAAAATGGCATCTAGCCATCTATGTAAATACAATGTGGCCACAGCTGAGCACACAGTCAGCGAGCACATACAGAGGACATATTATATACGCTGTCCCAGACTGGTGTCCCGTAGTGGTGACGATGTGATGGCTGCTGCCCGTGCGCCGTGTTGCGTGTTGCTAAAGCTGCTCAGCCTTCCGCGTACTCACAATACATTGAAGGACCATATCGCATCAATATACATACCGGTACATGTACATGTACTTCAGAAGTATATATCTACTCACCACATTGTAGGAGCCGCCGTTCATGGGAAGCGCGGAAATCGCCTCCCCGTAAATGAAGCGGTACAGGTACAGGATGCCCGCGACCACCAGCAGGCACACCGGGCTCAGCCAGCCTGCGCGCGTGTGCTCAGCACAACAGGCAGCAACAAGGGTTTTGCTGAGCACACCACTGGGCAACAATGGGTTCTGCTGAGCACAGCAGCAGGTGAGGCGTGAGGGCTCAGCCAGCCTGCGCGAGCGTGCTCAGCACAGCAGGGCAGCAACACAGACTCTGCTGAGCACACAAACCTGCGCGCCTGTGCTCAGCACAAGACGCAGCAACAGATTCTCCTGCTCAGTCAGCGCAGCAGCAGGCACACACGGCTCAGCACAACAGGCAGCAACAAAGACCCTGCTGAGCACAGACGCACAGTCGTCTGCTGCGATGCCACCTACACCTTGCTTTAGCTTGGTGTGATGACCACTGGTACATTCAAATTTTGGTTGGTGCTCTTGAGGTACATGGTTCGAAGTATATACTCTTTCGAAGTATATGGGGCAGCACACCATGCCGATGACGTTAGGGTATAATACGTCATGTAAATGGTATACTATACATACGAATACATGCATACAATGGGACACATTGTAATTATTTGTCGCAGTGCAGCCCACGAGCGTTAACTTGGCATTTCTGCCCCAGCCACGGCAGCAGTATCAATAAGTACAAAGTACCAACTGAATGTACGGAGTTCACTTGTGCGTACCAGCTCAAAGTGAAGTTTGAAGTTAGTGAAGTTGAAGTTGAAGCTGGCTGTCACAAGGCCACTCACATACAGCACACCCCTCTTATGCAAATATCGAATATCATCAGAAGTGCAGTGACGGTATCGTTATGGAAACCATGTGCGCACGCAGGAATATATACACAGTAGTAAATGGTATGGTAAGTCACATTGATATGGAATTCATGTGCGCAGCCAGCTCACCAGCGCTAGCAGTCACCAGCCCGCTTGCGTACAGCCCGCTGCTCAATACGCCATTTCCGCACATGGTCGTCGCCGCCCACTCGCCCAGCTAAAGACAACACTTTAGTACATACCACTGTAGTACTATTGAACCACGTTATGTGATAAACAACAGCCAAATTGATAAAGGAAGTCATGTGCGCAAATGTCACTGCCGCAGATGGCCATAGCTAACGATAACACATACTCTGTCACATTGTCGTGTTGCCCTCTATACGCTACTGTTGGGAGCCCTTCCCAGGTAGCATCCGTTCGTACGAGGGTTGCACAAAAACGTATACATATTTTATGTATATACTTGTGAAGTATATGGGCGTTTTTTCTGGTCATGACACGTGCAATAACTTACTATGCCGGGCCAGCCTCCATGCAACAGCACCAGACATAACCCACACCAGGCCTGCTCCTAGCTGTACCTCTCACTGTTTTTTGAACACATCAGCTATACTACAGTAGTATATACGCTGTATATGCATTCCGTATATGGCGTAAATGCTAATACGCTGTATACACGTTCCGTAGTCAGTGTATTTGCTAATACGCTGTACATACGTTCCGTATATGGTGTATATGCCAATACGCTGTATACACGTTCCGTATACGGCGTATTTGGCTTCCTCATACTACGTAGTACTTCTGAAGTATGTATACACTCATACGTTTTCGCGCAACCCTAGTTTGTACCGAAGAGGGGCCTCCCAGGCAACGTCCGTTCGCATCAACGAGGGGCCCTGGCTATGCCGGATGACACCAAGCGTTCCAGCGTTGCAGAGGTAAACCTCAAGTTCTTGTTGCACTTGTTGAAGTTGTGGCTGAAGTTGCTGCCGCCGTCGGGCACACCCATGTTGCACAAACTGCAGCAGCTGGTGACGCTTCCCCACACACACTTTCCAGGTGTGCGGCTAGAGCTGTGCACGCGTTGCCACAGGGATTGTACACTTGTGCAAGCGCGCATTTCAAAGCGAACGGCAATGTCGTAGCTCTGGCAGCAGCTGGTGACGTCACCCGCTGCTACCAGAGCTACGCGGTTGCCGCTCGTTCTGAAACGCGCGCTCGCAAAAGTGCACCGGTACAATCCCTGTGGCAACACGTGCAGGCTGGCGCCATCCCTGCGGCAACACGTGCACAGCGCCAGTCTGCACGTGTTGCAACAGGGATTGTACCGGTACACTTTTGCGAGGGCGCGTTTCAGACCGACCGACAAGCATGCGTAGCTTTGGCATCACCTGGTGACTCCAGAGCTACGCGGTTGTTGCTCGGTCTGAAACGCCGCTCACAAAAGTGTACCGGTACAATCCCTGTGGCAACACACATGCAGGCTGGCGCCATCCCTGTGGCGCCATCCCCGTGGTAACACGTGCACAGCGCCAGCCTGCACGTAATGCAACAGGGATTGTACCGGTACACGTTCGCAAGCGCACGTTTCAGACCGAGCAGCAACCACGTAGCTCTGGCAGCAGCTGGTGACACCACGTAGCTCTGGCAGCAGCTGGTGACACCACCAGCTGCTGCCAGAGCTACGTGGTTGCTGCTCACACCACCAGCTGCTGCCAGAGCTACGTGGTTGCTGCTCGGTCTGAAACGCGCGCCCCCAAAAGTGTACCGGTACAACCCCTGTGGCAACTCGTGCACAGCACTAGGCCCACACCTGAAAAGTGTGTGTGGGAAACACCGTGTGCGTACTTTGTTATGTCACAGGCGGCAGCGAAGCGGGTTACCTCTGTGATACTACTAGAACTAAATAACAGCCATATCGATATGGAACTCATGTGCGCGGGTGGCTCACCCCGCTGCCACTTAATTCTAGAGCCTCACGGGCCTCATCGTAAATGATTAAATATTACTGTAGTACTATTTCGAAGTACTTCGAAGTACTGGCCGCACTGGTATGGAAACCACCATGGGGCTCATCTAGATAAGACTGCACTGCCACCCGGCTCCTACCCCGCACCTGCCTCGGCTGTCAAAGTCTAGCTTGCACTTAGAGGTCAGAGGGACAGGTTTGTCGATGGCTGCGGCTGTCGACAGGCACTTGAAGTTGTCGGATTCCAGCCCGCTCACGTACACCACGCTGCTGAGTGTGTCATTTCCGCAGATGGCCGTGGCCGCCCACTCCTGCAACTAATGGTTGTCACATACTATTGAACCACATGGCATGACAAACACTTGAAGTAATAGCCAAATTGATAAGGAATTCATGTGCGCAGGCAGCTCACCTGCGCTGGTAGTCACCAGCCCGCTCACGTACAGCACGCTGCTGAGTATGTCATTTCCGCAAATGGCCGTGGCCGCCCACTCCCCCAGCTTAGGCCCGTGCTTCCCGTGCTGCTCCTCAATCTCCCTCAGCTCTGATGGCGGGACTGACATGCGGAAGTGGCTGCCCCACCCTGGGAACTCCCATGACTCCAGCCGCACTCTGTCCGACACGCGCCTGCGGTTGCACAAAAAAGACATATGTTGAGGTGTGGGTGTAACGGGTTTATAATTGCTTGAACTGTATATTTTGAAGTAGTACTTCGAAGTACTACTTCTGAAGTTCGTGTATGTATTTTTCAAAAGTCTGTATTGCACGGGTCCGCCCAGGGTGACGGCCCCTACTGGTGGGAAGACCTGGAGCTTATCGCTCCTAGATGACTTTTCATATACTTCGACTACTGAATTACATACTGGTACATCATACCATATATGTTACATATCCGAACACGCGCCTGCAGTTGCAAGAACAAACACCGTCTAAACTGTGTGTGCGCGTGTGTGTATCAAGTTCGTACTTCCTTGAAGTGCAAAGATACTTCTGAAGTACGCACAGAAGTGCATGGTACACAGGATCGACATATGATAGCAGCAGCACCGGTGTTGTGCGCCGCAGTGCCCAGGCCCCACCCTGCTTTCCCATTAAGTGTATACTTCTGAAGTACTTCAGACACTTAAATGCATACAAGGACTGTATGCATGTGAATATGTTCTCATGAGGTTGGGAGCGGCAACGGCGTTGTGTGTGCCACTGCCCAGGCGTCACCCTGGCTGCTGCAGTCGGCGAGGCTTGCCGCAGGCGCTCACCCATGGCTGCAGCAAAACAAGCGGCGAAAACCCATGCATGCACCCTTGGTGATGTCTGCCATACACTGCCCAAACCAGCTACTCCGCTGTCCTATAGTTTTGCTAGACCGCTGCAGACTCTTAAGTTTGTACCTTCATGTGGAAGAAACCTAAAAGGCTGCCAAGCCCAGATACTGCCGTGGCTGGGGCCAAATGCCAGGCCGAAGCCTGTGGGGTGATTTGTCCACCTGGTAAAAGCACCAGACAGCCCCCACACCTACACACGCCGGTCAGCGTCCTTGAGGGCTAGGGATGATTCAGAGTACAGCTACCAACAGGGCTTACTTGTGCGATGCCACCAGTTGGTGTGTGTACACCAGCATAGCAGAGTGCAGTGCAGAAGAGCAGTGCCGCCTGCGGGCTGGCGCGCCTCGCTGCTAGGGGCGCTGGGCAGTAGGGGCACTAGTGCAGCACTTGCTGTGTACGGGTGCCACATAGCGTAGATATCGGGGTATAAGACCCCCCGGTTGTGTCGCCGAGCGCCGGCTGTCGCCAACACCGGGGGGGTCTTATACCACATTTTCCTATTCCTTGTACGTTTCTATAGAGGGTACCCCGGGTCTTGCTGCCAGATGCCCCTTGTGCACTAAACCGGGGGGTTCTTATTCGGGGGGGGGGTCTTGTACCAGAGGGGGGTCATATACCGCGATATCTACGGGCGCCTTGGGGGTCTAGGGTGTGTGAACATGGGGGGTGAACCTGGTGGGCCTGGCTTGAACTGCCCACGTGGCATGGACGCACCAGGTTGTTGGAGTATTGGCAGGCACTCATAATATACTTATGTATAGTGATGGGTCACGGCGTACAACGCATTCTATGCGTTATACAAAATACGGCGTATTCCTACGTATTTCTACGCCCAAAAACCGCGATATACGGCGTATTTGCCCTACAAAGACGGTAATCTGTACACGTTATACGGCGTATGTACACACCTTGCACGACGTATAGTGCAAAAATTATACGCTGTGACCCATCACTACTTATGTATGGGCCTGTGGTGCTGAGCAGTAGTAGGCTGTTGTAGCAGTGTCGTTCCCCGGCACCTAATGAACCTACACTTCCCGCAGTACAGCTGTTGGTAGCCTGCTTGTTGTGCGCGCCGCTGGCTGTGTGGTCACGGCCCACGGCCTGCCTCTGGCAGGTGGCCTGGCGGATGTCACTTTACAACACAGGTCACGTGTACGCCAGGTGCCAAGCGCCAGTCTGGAAGGGTGGGCATGGGCAGACATTACAGTAGGCAGAAATGAGGCTGCATGTTTTTTTTGGGCGGGCGTTCTGAGGACAACGTTTGGCCACCTTGGGGCGCACATTCCGTGAGCGTAGGCTGCAGCCCATGCCGCAGCCACCACTTCGACCTAGGCGCGACCAGGGGGGCAAGCGCTGGCAGCGAAACGTCCATGTCTCAACACTATTACGGCAACATTGGGCGGATGCGACTGCATGCATGAATGCGCATGCAGAGGCGGGAGTCGCTGCCCCTTCAACTGTGTGTCGAGGGAGGGGGGTGGGGTGTTGTTGGTTTACTCACTCTTGGTAGCGCCACAGCGAGCAGTAGCCGCAGCCACACACTGGACGCTCTCATGTCTACATTGGAGCCATCTTGGGGTGCGTGGACTTGCGCGCTGAAAACCCTCACAGCTCCTGTCCCGGGGGAAATCAGCAGCAGCCGACACTTGGCGGCGAAATTCACCGGTGCCGCCCGCTGCTTTACTGCGCGCCCGCCGCAACGCCCACAGGTAGTGATGGGTCACAGCGTATAATTTTCGCATTATACGCCTTATAACGCATGTAAATATGCCGTATAACGCATACATTATACGGCAAATACGCCGCATATCGCGTTTCTGGGCGTAGAAATACGTCGTATTCTGTATAATGTAGAAAATACGTTATACGCCGTGACCCATCACTACCCACAGGTGGTCATCAAGTTTGCCAAGCCTGTGCTGAGCAGGGGTCGCCGCAGCGCTGTGCAGTAGCCGCTGCAACACCCCGGAAGCTGGCATGTCTTGCCTTGAGCCACCTTGAGCAGCTTGGACTGTGTGAGCGGGCGCTTGCACCGAAAACCTTCCCAGCTGTTCTTGCGCAGGAACTGTGCAGCAGCGGAAAATTTGGAAACTCACCCATGCCGCCCGCTGCTTTATTGCGCGCCCGCCGCAACGCCCACAGGTGGTCATCACGTTTGCCAAGTCTGTGCTGAGCAAGGCCGCCGCAGCGATGTGCGCTGGCGTCGACACCCCTGCTCAGCAGCGGCGGTGTGCTCAACCCTCTCGCCTCCCAGATGACACAGGGACGGCGGCAGTGCAAATCGAAGGTGACGCGCCCTCGATCCACAGTGACCAAGGAGTAGGTTTTACCTCATGCCCACGCGCTTTTTGCAAGGCCGCCGCAGCGTTGTGCCTTGGGACCAATGCCCCTGCTCAGCGCGCCGGCGTACCGCTCAATCCCAGACGATGCAGGTGCGGCGGCCGTTCCCAGGCGTCGGCACAGAAGTGCAGCCATTCTTTTTTTTCTCTTCGTTTTGGGTGCATCCTGGAGGCCCCTTCGGTCGCAGCAAAATCGATTATTCTTTTTCAGAATCACTCATGCAGTCTGACATACATACCACTTATTGATGCACAGATATTTTATTTGTACAGCATGTAAGTGCCTGAAGTATTACCGTCGCAACGTTGTCAACATTGTTGTCTGCTCAGCAGAGTAGGGTGGCAACGGACTTGCAGTCTTAGTAGCCTGCTGTACGCACCTGCAACGGGTACGATTGAATCACCATTGACTGCTATGGCCAGGAGTCGGCAACCAACCCTGGCAGCACCGCCAGTGACCAAGGTTATTGTTGCGGTGCATGCGCGCATTTCTGCTTGTTTTTGGGCGCATTTATGATAGTTTTTTGGTGCATTGCTGATGGTTTATGGGTGCGCTCGTGAAGGGCCACCAGTGACACGGTGGTGGCGGCGAGCACTCGCCCGAAAAGAAAGCTTAGGCGCCTGCTGGCGTGCATATTATATATATCGCACACCGGCGCCGCCACACACCTCGTGTGCACAAACCATTTTTCAGTATTATACTTCAAGTATTACTAGTATACTTCAGAAGTGCTTGAAGTACATAAATGACATGTACACCATACATGGTGTGATGGTACACATACTTCGAAGTGCATACTTCAGTAGCATGTACTTCGGAAGTATGTACCTGAAGTACAGTGTGTACCGTATACATATACTTCGAAGAACTTCGAAGTACACTGCAAAGTACTTTGAAGTATACGCTCACAATGGTGTTCTGCCTGAACGTGCGGATCGCAATGCGGATCGCAATGACACATCAACGCTGCTGACTTGCGCCCTCTGTCCTCCCTCCCACTGCCATCCAACACGAGCAGCAGCAATAGGAGGCCGCAGCCGGGCAGGGCTGGCGGCTGCGGTGGACACAGCAACAGCGGGCCGTGGCTGCTGCGCGTGCACTTCCACCAGATGAGTACAGTGCTTGCTGGTCGCGGGATCGTGCAACACTCACCATGCCAGGGCTGCGGTGGGATGAAAACGGGCAGTATCATGCCGAAGTACTGACCACTTCGGGGGCGGCGGTGGAACGGCCGTGTGCCGAAATGCCTGCGCAAGCGCCCCAAGTACCACCTGCGCTAAAGCCACATTCGTGGCAGCAGCATCATGCAGAAGTACTGACCACTTCGGGGGCGGCGGTGGAACGGTCGTGTGCCGAAAACTGCCTGCGCAAGCGCCCTAAGTACCACCTGTGCTAAAGCAGTAGGTATTCTGCAGAAGTACTTACCACTTCGGGGGCGGCGGTGGAACGGCCGCGTGCCGAAAACTGCCTGCGCAAGCGCCCAAAGTATCACCTGTGCTAAAGCAGTATCATGCAGAAGTACTTGCCCGCTTCGGAGGCGGCAGTGGAACGGCCGCATGCCGAAAACTGCCTGCGCAAGCGCCCGAAACGCCACTTTATGTTTGTGATGACCCATCATCTTGTCTTATTATCTAGGCAAGGGATGGGGCGACCATGACTTGTTGGTGGTGCTGCGGTCTCCCACTTTCTTGTGACGTTGTGCATGTACACCGTACGGCGGCGGAGCGTGGGCGCGGCGGGAGAGCTTTTGTCCTCAGGGCCCTATGGACCAGAGCAGGTGCCTGGATTCTCGGGACAGCCCTTCGCCTCATTGAAAGTGAGTCAGTTCTCGTGGTTGAAGTCATGAAAGTGAGTGCGTTCTTGTTGTCGAATTCTGTGTATCAGTCGTGGAGACATGAGGGCACGTGTGCACCGGTACAAACTACGGGTAATCAGTCGGGTGGGTAGAGCGCGCTCAGCAGTGAGACGTGATGGTACGTGTCGAGGGCCCTAGGGCAGGCACAGTGCCAGGTTGTTTCAAGTTCAGTCCATGTTTTTGGAGTCTAATATGTTGATAGTGGCATGAGACTAAGTGCTGCTGCTTGGTTTTGGCGAGTGGTACAGCTGCCTGGAAGTGCTCAACACCTGGCCAGACGCAACAACACCTGCTCAGCAGCAGCATGCCTGAACTGCAGCACCGGCGCAAGCCCAGGAGGCCGCCTATTCAACAGCTCTTTCCCACACACCAGCACCTTGCATGCCTCTTGCGCGCTGTTCACACCCCTCCGCTTGATGAGCAGATGCCCTGTCCGCGCCACAACACAGCTCGCCAGGTTGTTGTTCCACAATGTAATACTTGGTACATATGGTACATATGTTGTTGTGCTGCTGTGCGCCACACTGTGCGTGCGTGCAGCACCCATTGCGGCGAGGTGAAAAGTCCATTGGGTGCCAGGGAACGGCACAGGCAGTTACGTGGCACACACCGGGATCATATATGACAGCGCTGCTGCAAATGCCCACTAGACTACACTCATGACCTTAGCCACAGGTCCATATGGCCATAAGTACCAGTCATAGCCTGCCTGTATTCCAACACGCATTCCTCAGCGCATTTGCTACCCCACAGGCGACACTCCTCTGGAGGCCGGCAAGGCAACAGGGAAGGGGCACGCTGTCGGGCGCTCTGCTGGTGGCGAGACGAGCGCGGGGGCGGCGGCAGTGCCGGGCCGTAGCCGCTGCCCGCACGCATCTGCTGCCATGTGTTGGAGTTGCTGCCGCTGGCTGTGGTGTTGTGGGAGCAGCTTCAATCGACACTGCGGTGCAGCAGTGCACTGGCGCCTAGCAGCAGCCCAATAGCGCTATGGCTCTGCTGAGTGCAGGCCCCAGGAGAGCCCCTCAACACTGGCCTGGGACGCCCCATGTAACCAGACCCGGGGCAAACTGTGCACACAAGGCAGCAGTATCAGCCTTGTAGCACCGATGGGCTTGCGCTACTCAAGCTGAACCGCCACCACTCAAGCCCAAATCTCGATGGGCAAGCCCCCTGAACATGACAGCTACCTGGATGCCACACTTGATGCAAGGTTGTGCCTCGTGTTTGTTGTGAGCTTTGACCTTGTTGCTGCTGTCTGCCGCACTGCATGTGTGCCACCATGCCTGTCACGTAAACGCTGTGCTGCAATTCACCAGCTGGCGCAGCAGCAGCATGTGCAGCTCCAAACACAGCAGTAGACAAAGGCGCTGCGCATGGCTGCTTGAGCTTGCCAAACTTTGGCAAAGACCGTGCCTCATTGTAGCATGAATGCCACAGGCACTCGTAAGGGTGCATGAGATAGGGACTCCAGACGGCTGTATATCCTATGGCGGCCGGCCTGCCCACTCGGAGGTGCATGAACTCGTTCGTTTTCGTGCTCCACCGCATACCAGCAGCACACTGTCACCCTGCTACGCCTTTAAAACACTCTGCACTGGTCATGGGATCCCGGAAGGGCCCTCGGGCCGCACACACACGAGCACCTCATGCTGCGGTTGTAAGTGTAGCGGTTACGGGAGGTGACCTGACTTCCAGGGGCCATGTCATGCCAGACTGCAGCGCAACCTGCGGCCGCGCAGGTTTCCAGTCATCTGGTTACGACGGTGCTGAGGCGTATTGCGAGGCACAGTGCCACATCAAGACAGCAGTCACACCGTAAAACTCTATGCAGAGTGCGCCGTCCTCTGGCTCGCTGTCTGCAATCCGGGATCCCTCTGCCACCCGTCGGATCCGCAGAGGTGGCCGCCTGCTTGGCATGCCGCAGCTCTGCTCAGCACAGTCGCATGCTGGATGCCCATACGCACGTGCACATGCGCATGGGGACTTGACACCAATCTATTTTTCTTGGCACTTGCTCTGCCTGGGTGCTTGGTATGTCGGTGTTTTGTGCCGTGAGCATGACATCGACATCTACATGTACATGTGTGAGTTTAATAAGAGTACATGTGTGGCGACGGAGTACGCGACACGGGAGGCGGTGCCCGGGGCGGCGCGGCCTTTGGCGCTGAAGGGCATTGCGCTGTC
>JAULBY010015234.1:0-52500 GCA_032358315.1 Ophiocytium majus
ACCATGGGCTGGTCCAGGTGCGGCAGCGGCAGCGGCGAGTACTCGCGCGGCGGCGGGGAGGGCCAGCGGGCACGCTGCTGCTGCGGCGGCGGCGGCGACGCGGGCCGCCCCTCCCACTCCGTGCGCGGGCGCCGCATGGGCTCCATGTCTGGCGGGGGGAGCGCATGTGGCAGGCTGTGCTGCGCGCTCCTGGCGCGGCTGGGCGGCTCGGCATAGCGGTCGTCATACTGGCGCTGCTCCCTGGGCGGTGGTGGCGCGTCGGCCTGCCAGCTGTCCTCCCTGGCGTAGCGCGGCTCCGCAGGCACCGGCGGCCCCAGCAGGAGCTCCTCTGGCAGAGACACGCGGCGCGGCGCCGGCGCTGGCTCTGCGTACATGCCGCCGCTCACCTCCCTGCTGACCTCCCTGCTGACCTCTCTGGACAACTGTCTGTGGCTGGTGGTGGCAAGGCTGTTGCCCCTGGGCAGCGGCTGTCGGCCATCGTCCCTGGGCATCTGCGCGCTGAGGTTTTTGTGCTGATACTGCCTCCCCTCCCTCTCCCCGTCCTCCCTGGGCATCTCCTGCCACCGGTGCCAACCCTCCTCCGTTGCTGACTGCGGCGCCTGCCGCAGCTCAGGTCCCATGGGCGCCGCTGCAAGCTCCTGTGCTGGCCCCCCGTCGCCCATCTGCTGCAGCTGCAGCGGCGGCGCCGCCTGCTGCTGCGGCACAAACGCCTCGCGCGCCTGCATCGGCAGCTGCTGCTGGTAGTGCGGCTGCACTGGCTGGGCGTACTGTGGCCGCAGCTGCTGCTGCTGGCCCTGCATCGGCATGTACTCAGTCTTGGTCGGTGGCGGCACCTGCTGCTGCTGAAGCTGCTGCTGGTGCTGCTGCTGGTGCGGCTGCTGCGACTGCGAGGGCACCCCCTGCAGCAGCACCTGCAGCACACCAGGCAGGCAGCGCTGCTGCGTGTGGGGGCCCGGCCGCTGCAGCCTTGTAGTCAGCGCCCTCAACCACTGCCCCATGCGCGCTGAGAGGCACACGTTGAGCAGTGCATGTGCTGCCGTCATGCACACGTCGTCGCAGTCGCAGGACCCACTGGTACACAGCTTGGACAGCCACAGACACACATCGCACGTCAGGTAATGGGGCTCGGAGCGCCCCACCAGCCTGGCTTCGCACGCTCTTACACACAACTTGAGCACGTGCACCCCCCTTCCCTGGACAGGGTCGTGCCGGAAGTTGGACAGCACCTCTCGTAGCACCTGCGGAAGCGAGGCAGACAAGATGCACAGCAGAACACCAGTTTAGCAGGCCAGGTGGCGCGGGGTCACCAGCACTGCAAGATGAGGCGTGGGGATGAGAAGGGATTTAGGTTCAGCGGGATATTGGGGGATAGCGTTGGCCGGAGCTTTGGCCGGACGACGCGCAGGCGTCGCTGCCCGCCGGTGCGATGGTGATTTGCAGCAGGGTGCAACACCCGCTCAGGCTAGATGGAAATGCCGCCGGCAGCAGCGTGCTGGCCAGCCATCATGCGCCAGATTTGGCAGCAAAAGCACACTGGCCCCATCAGGCAGTGCTTACGAGTGACCCGCCGCCACCTCAACGACCCGGCGCAGGCGCTAAACCGCCCCCCCCCCTCTCTGCCCATCATCCAGACAGGCCTGATTATGGAGGCACCAGCAGGAACCCCCCAAGATAGAGCCCACCTCATCGGAGTGCTGCAGCCGTGTGATGGACTGCTCCAGCAGGAAGTCGTCGTCCATGGTGTAGGCTTCCCCCTCAGAGGTTAACCGCACACCCCTCAACCTCGCCACGTCTCCCCCCGCTGCCCCTCCCTTTCTGCAGAGAGAGTGCGGCACTGCACACAAACGCACTCACAGCTCTGCGCGCGCGACGCGCGCGCGCAGCTGAAGGTGTCTCAGCTCTGCTGAGCATAAATTCAACGACTGCAGCACTTGTCGACATCGACATTTCGTTTTGAAACCAAGTTCGAGAGCTTGCAGCAAAGCAGCAGCGAATGGCGGAGCGATGGCGCTAGCGTGCAGCCGCGCGGAGACGTACCAAGATCGTGTTGCGCCAGGAGCCGTCCTACGTTCACCGAGCATCCCAACCCAGGCTCTTAGGGAGCAGTAGCTGGGTCACGCAAGCCGCCACCCACCACCAGCGGCTGCGAAGGCAGCAGAAGTCACCCCCTTACTGCAGCAGAGAGGGAGAAAGGCGGGCACCATGGGGTCCTGCCTCGGCTCTAGCAAGACACCTGCTGTCAGCGAGAGTCACAGCGTGAAGCTCAAGGGGGAGCTCATGACCCAGAGGAGGGAGCTGGACCAGAGCAAGCGGAGAGAAAGCACCGTGAGTGTTTCGGACACAAGTCGTGTGTCCGCTCCGCCACCACTGCTTGAGACGCTCGCCACACATCACTCCGCTGGTGGGGCCGATGCACTGTTGTTGTCCCCACCCCCCATACATACTGCGTGGCCAGGCCTCGCCTACGCGGAATTCTTTGCCGCGTCATTGGCCTGGGCCGCAAACAGCGTGCGACATGAGTGCCCAGAGGGGCCGCTGAGCTGGTTGTGGTCATGTGCACACACCCGCCCGCAAGCCTTGTATGAAGCTAAACCACAAGTCGTGGGACTGACAGCGTAGCACAAAGCTGTGCCTGCCGGCCCCACACGGCTATCGACGGCTCACCCCACGCCGTTGTGGCTCGTATTGTTGTGCTTTTTTGGTGCCACACTCTTGCTGTTCCGCAGATGCTGCACAATCTCGTACACGAGGAATTCAGACGAAACATCAATGAGGTGAGACCAGCTTGCACCATTCAAAGGTTTTGAATTGTTACTGCTCCTTCATGCGAACATACCTGTTACAATGCTGCTGATGCTGCTGGTGGCGCACACATGTAAACCTCACCGCCATGTACTGCCAGCAAACTGCAGCTGCATCTCAACACGTCAATTACCTGCATGTGCACTGAACTGCAACTGTAGTTTCATTATTTTCGCTTGTGGGCGCGCAAGACCCCAGGTCACGCATGCCCACAAAAAAGCTATGGCGATGCGCAGCCCCGAACCAACACACGTGCAGCTTTGTGCCCTGTGAAGAACAACAAGTGCAGCAAGCACTGGCAGGCCCAAGCGGCCGAACGAGCTGCACCTCCACCGCCAGGGCAGATTGTCACCCAGGCCGCCGCCATTCAGAGCAGCGCGCTCACCACCTTATACGCCTATTTTAGTTGTATTTATTTGCACTGGTGGGCGTGCAAGGGCCCAAGCGACGCAGGCCAGTGTGCACGAAGCAATGGTGCATGCCCAGCATTTCCCTAAATATACGCGACCATACGTGTACTGTATACACATGTATGTTGTAATACATGTATACGCGGCCTCAAAACCTATACAAGAGCCTACTGTAGTACAGCTAACAGCACGGCGCTTGCTGCCTGACACGTGTCATGTGCGCGTGCACACAAACACAGGTGTATGACCTGCAGACGGGGCGGCCTCTGGGCGCGGGCAGCTTTGGCACGGTGCGCGCAGTGACGCACAGGAGCAGCGGAAAGGAGTTTGCACTCAAAACGGTGGAGATCAAAAACCTCAAGGACGAGGCGCAGTTCAATCTCTTCATGAATGAGGTGAGCTTTTGTCGATGAGCGCAGTTCAACCTGTTCATGCATGAGGTGACCTCAGTCGATGAGCCACAGGCAGAGGCAGTGCATGGCGCTGGCATCGCCGGCAGTGCAGCCATTGCTGGTGTTGCAAGCGAGGGGGGGCAGTGGAGGCGCGTGTGTCGTCTGCTGTTGTGGCGAGAGGCAAATGCATCGAGTGTTGTTGCTACAGACTGTGTGTTGGGAATGTAAAACAACTGGCACCTCATGCCACAAGAAGTCATGGCGGTCCAGCTGCCAGGATAGATGAGCTGGGCCGTGTGGCACCAGGTGCAACGGTTTGCACGCCTTAAGGAGCATCCTACTAGTCACAGCCGTGGCGTGCCTTTTGTGTGCCATTTGCTGGTCTTGCAACAAGCTAAATTGCCAAGTTGGTGCTGTTGCTGTTGCTGTTGCTGTTGTGTACGGAGCACCCATGGTTTACTTCTACTTCTCCAAGTATGAGGAATACGTGTGTTAATGCCGATTGAATACGTGTGTTAATGCCTTAGCCGGCTGGTTGTTGTGGCGTGGGGCGGTTGGTCATCATCATCATCACGCGAGTGCAGTAGCTGACAGGAACAGAACAGGAGGTATCCCTGCTTTGAGACCACTCCCAAGTAGTCGTCGTGCTCAGCCAGGCGAAGCTGTGACACGGTATAAAAAAGTTTGCAGACCGATGCTAATGCGTGCACTTTGTGACCTTTCAACTGTTTGCTGACCAGAGCTGTGGGTGTTGCTGGCGCTGTGTGCGCACCAACACACTGCCTTTGTGCGACCACGTATTAGGTTGAAATCATGAAGAAGCTGGACCACCCAAGCGTGGCGCGCCTGCAGGAGGTGTACCACTCACCAGACTATGTGTTCATGGTCATGGACCTCTACGCTGGTGAGAAGGCAATATATGCTAGATTGCCTACTGTAGTATGACTATGTGTTCGTGGTCATGGACCTCTACGCTGGTGAGAGGGCATTGCTGCATATGCTACTTGAAGTACTTGAAGTATATGCTATGTTATGGCTGTGTTCATGCATGGACCTCTACGCTGGTGAGAAGGCAATATATGCTATGTTACTACTGTAGTATGATGATGTGCTCATGGTCATGGACCTCTACGCTGGTGAGAAGCCAATGCTGCATATACTTCAGGTATATGCTTTGTTGACTACAATATGTGCTCTACGCCGGTGAGAGGGCAATGCTGCATTGCGGCAGTGCAGCTAGCGCGCGCTCGTGAAGCCGCATGTGCCATGTGCAGCATCATATAGCCATTCTGGCTGGCAATCGCCTGCGTTCCAGTGTTCATGGGCGCCAATAGCAGTGGTCGCCAAAACGTGTGGCATCTGCTCCTTTCCTTGTGTGATGCCTTGACAGCGGCGAACAGAGCACCATGCATGGGATGGGTGGTGGCCTCTTGCCTGTGTTGGTGGTGGCTCCCCGGCATTGCCCTGCTGTGCTGCGGCTGTAACGGCTGTGTAACTGTTGTGTAACTGTTGTGTAACTGTTGTAACGGTTGTGTAACTGTTGTTGGTCACACACAGGCGGCGATCTGGTGGACAGGCAGCGCATTCGCACGGAGCAGGACGCAGCTCAGGTGGTGAAGGACATTGTGGATGGCATACGCTACTGCCACGACCAGCACATTGCGGTGAGCGTGCCATGCCAAAGCATGCGGTACTGCCACGACCAGTACACAGTGAGCATGTCATGCCAACACAGCTCCGTTCGCAGCATTTGCGCTGGTGGGTATGGTTGTGCGGTCCGGTTGGTGGTGCAGTGTGCCGACATGTGGCCAGAGCTGGTGCGCACAGCAGTTGGCGGGTTGCCCCAAGCAGACTGTAGGGGGTAGTGGTGGCGGTATGGGTAGCCTGTGTGACCTATCGCACCGCGGGACAGGTGTACCATAACATATACATAAGAATGTGTCGATTTTGATACAGTTATGTATGGCAGCAAGCGACTCTGTGGCATTGCCAGGCTTCAATTTTTATAGCTGCGCTGCGAGCGCGGACAGAGTGCCAATGTGCGGCATGCCGGTGCACTTGATCGAAGTGTGTCAATTACTCTCTCCACCTAGTTTTTCTGTGTGTAGTGACTGCTGTGACCTGTGCATCTTGGCCCTGGTACTTGGAGGTTGCTTGCTCACCAAGATTGTGTGGTGTTTCAGCACGCACCTTGTGGACATAGATGTTTAGATGACTTGCGTGTGCAAGCTCTTCTGCCTGCTTTACTCCAAGTGCACAACTGTTGAAATGTGCCAGCAGTACCATTGCAGCCGCTAATGAACTGGCGGCACACGCGTGCAGGTTTTTGTGCTGGTGCGCCTCAGCACTCAACCATACTTTGCTGTCACATTGTTGCCGCCTCTGGTGTGCGTGCCCGTTGTTGTGTCCTCAGCACCGCGACCTGAAGCTAGAAAACATTCTGTACGAGCACACGGGCTCGGATGCTGGCATCAAGGTTCGGTTATGCCACTGCACCAGTCATGCCGTGCAGTCAATCTTTGGTGTGTTTGTGTGAGGTGCTAACCATGGGCATCCGTGCATGCGCACTGCATAGCACAGTTGGTGTTTGCATGTGTGTGTGAGTGCTGCTGCTGCTGCCGCTGCAATGTGTGTGCACCAGGCAGCATGAGTGCGACCGCGGGAGCTGCTCTTCACCACACCAGCAGCACTGGACAGGGTCCCCCATGCCCAGCACCGCAGCTCGTCTGCACTTGCGCTGCTCCCACTCACAGCGCCCCTGCGCATTCACTCACTGCCGTGTGCCTTTGCAATGTGCCTTCGCAATGTGCCTTTGCCAATGCAGATTGTGGACTTTGGGCTGGGCACCACAGGCACACAGGCGTCCATGATGCGCGACATTGTGGGCACCTGGATATACATGTCCCCGGAGGTATGCACAGCCGTGCTGCCGTCGTGTGGTCAGGCGTGCTGCTTGCTTTCCAACTTCAGCTTGCAGCTACCCTTGCTTCTGGCGCGAGAGTGGTGGTCTGGTGTAGGTTTTGTGTGGCGTCTTGCGGGCGGGGTTGCAAAGCCGATGCTGAACTTGTTCTTGGACTTACCTCTGCTGCTGCTGCGTGTGGCATCACGGGCTGTGTTGTTTCTGCTGTAGGTCTTCAAGGGGAAGCACAGCCCTTACCCCGTGGACATGTGAGTGCCAACCCCAACACTGCATTCAAGCCAGACAGACCAATGCTAACAGTGTTAGGACCAAATTTTCTGTCATCAACCAAGTCATGTGCAGCCTCTTGCACCATCACTTCCTCACTACAAACAACAAATTCCAGGCGCATAAGTTGATGCCAAACATTCCCGACAATAATTGATTTCGCGCAAACCCTCGTTGGTATGAACGCAACAGCAACAGGTGTGTGCTCACCAGCACACACATGACACACACACACACACGCTTGGCGCCGTGCCACTGCTCTATGCGCACTCGGCCGCTGTGCGCCTTGTGGCTCAACAGTGAGCTGCGCGCTCACACATATTGTGGGCCGGCTGTGCTGTGGCTGTGACTGCGGCGTTGGCATGATCTTGCACGCAGGTGGAGCGTGGGCGTCATAGCGTACACGCTCATGGTTGGGCGCTTCCCCTTCATGGCGGACTCCCTTCAGCAGCTGCAGCACGCCATTCAGTTCCAGGAGCTGGACCTTGACTCAAACGACTGGCAGGTCAGCGGTCACGGCTGGTCATAGCCTGCACTGCCTGGCTCAAGTGCATGAGTATGAAGGGGGCAATGGCATGGTTGAAGGAGAGGCAGAGAGACTTGACCAATGTAGTTGGTAGGCGCTGTGCTGGCAGTGTGTGGTGTGCGGGGCACATGGTAGCTTGGCACTTGTGCTGCACGCGGTATGTACTGGTGGATCAGGGCGTGTACCATATTTTGTATGTTATGCTTCTGTAGTACTTCGAAGAATTACTACGAAGTAGGTACATAATATTATATATGATTACTATAATATAATTACATGTGTACACATCTGCCCAAAAAAACGTCACATGGCGCATGCCGCCGTGTACTTGTGTTTCTAAAAAAGTGTTATGCGCCACATTCACTTGCGTTATACTACTGTAGTACTTCAGAAGTACGGCGTAAAATGGAAATGCCATACGCTTTCACCCATTAGCAGCGGTACCGCATGTATGTGTGGTACACATCTGACGCGCCTACCCCTCTGCATATGTGCCGCTCTCGGTGCCGTCTGGTTCTGTGTTGCGCCAGGTGGCCACCGCAGACTGCAAGGATTTTGTGTCAAAGCTGCTGGTCAAGGACCCTGCGACGTAAGTCACCCGCCGTCATAATAATAATAATAATAATAATAACCCGGTCATATGTGGTGCTCGCCGCCGCATGGTGCCGGCATTTCACCAGACGCCAGGCACAAGCGGCATTATTGTGCTTTAAGTTTGTTTTGGGGATGCAAGGCTAGTGCATATGCCACACGGCCGGGGGCGCAGGGTAGTCTGGCTTGACCTGTGGCTGATGCTGTAGGATTTGCCAATTGCTCTGGTAGTGCACCGCTGCTGCTGCTGCTGCTGCTGCTGCTGCTGCTGCTGCTTCTACTGCTGTCCTGGTGCTGGCTAGCCCTTATGGTCACTTGTGCAGCAGCCACCTCTGCACCAACACCTGTGCCCACCACTACCACCTGTCAAAGAGTGCCTTTGAGCTCCAATCACGCGCGCCGCTCATGCCCCATGTCCCTGTGCAGGCGCTTGACGGCCAAGCAGGCGCAGGCTCACCCCTGGCTGAGCCTCAAGCGCAGCCGCGCCAGCATGAACTTCCAGCCCCTGGCGCCAGACGTGGCGGCACGCCTCAAGTCTTTCAAGGACCAGAGCGTGCTCAAGGTCAGCCCGCTGCGCAGCTGCCAGCTGCTGTCACACCACAGTGGTGCCTTTCTGGTAGTAGGTAGTGTATATTCACAAAGAACTCCAAAGCCAACACCAAGGACATGGTTGAAGTCGCTCACTTTGATGGCCGGGTTGTTCTTGACATATTGGGCAATATTAACAGCACTGGCCTTTGTTGTAGATGTCCGAGTTGAGGATTTTGCAGCTGCTGCCGTCACGCCGCAGCGGTGCCTTTGTGGTAGTGGCGGATGGCTGGCGCTGGCCATGGTGTGATGCAGTACTGTATTCCCGCGCCAGTGCATGCGCTGCAGCCTGTGCAGTGCCGATATTACGTGAGCGCGTCTGCACTCTGTGCACTTGCTGTGGGCAGTGTGCTGCGTGGGAGGGGCTGGTTCTCTGCTGCAGCGCTCACTGACGTGCGTCTGTGTTCTGTCTGCACGTGGTTGGTTGTGCGATGCAGCGCGTTGCTCTGGAGATTGTCGCGCGCACGCTGGAGCCCAAACAGATCTGCTCCCTCGAAGCGGAGTTCAGGTGCGTGTGCCTGCTCACGCGTAGCTGCTCAGGCATAACATTGCTCAGCAGCAGCTGCTCAGTAGCTGCTCAGGCGTAGGTGCTCAGCAGTAGCTGTTCAAGCGTAGGTGCTCAGCAGTAGCTGTTCAGGCGTAGTGAGCATAGCCATGGGGGCCGCAGCTGTGATTGACTGGCACGACACATTCCGAACACACCCCGGGCAGTTCATGTGCGAGCACTGTTTGCTGCCGCCCGCTGCTCCTGCGCCGGTGCACGTGGTTCTTTGATAACACTTCTGAGCCTGGCGAAAGTCCTTGACCCTGTGTCTACCATGCCCAGTGCCGCCAACACACGGCAGTACACCGAAGACCTCAGCTTAGGGATACTTTAACAAGTAGGCTGTGGTATCACTGCTCTGCGCACCATGTGTGCGGGTGGACACTTCAAAGTCAGCTGCCGGAGCACCTGAGACAGTGGGCGTGCCTGTGCACGGCAGGTCTTTGCTGTGAACAACACGCTTCAGCCCGCTGCATTGCCCATGCAGACAGTGAGCTGTGGCGGTGTTGCATGTCCATGGGTGGTGCTGGTTTTTGCTTACCAGGAAAGCGGACAAGGAGGGCATTGGCGAGCTGTCGCTGGAGACCTTCCGCAAGGTGATGAAGGAGAGCGCACTGCTCAGGGACAAGGACATCGACCAGGTGAGCGCTGACAAAATTGCTCCACATGCACTTGACGCACGCTTGACACCGCACTTGATGCTGCTCTGCAAACGGCGGCCTTCACACGCTGTTTGTTTGACCGCGCAGTTCATGCCAGCCACGCAAACACGCGGCAGTAGCATGCACACGTCACGTCGCTGCTAGCGCTATAGCCACCCCAACCTGGTCATCGGTCTGTGCTTCACCAGGCGGCTGAGTGAGGCCATCTGCCCGGCTTGCACCGCCGGTGTGCTGCTGCCGTACCAGCCGGTGCCTGTTGTGGTGTGCACACCTAGTTGCAACTTATTAAGTACCGCACGTTCGAGGTGCTGCCTGCCACTCACCGCCACGTGTTGTGTTTTGACGGCGGGTGATGTCGTCTTCGTCTGTGCGCAGATCTTCAAGTCACTGGACGTTGGCGGCTCAGGCACTGTGCACTTCACTGACTTCATGGCCGCCGGTGAGCGCACCCCCTGCTGCACTGCACCCGCTGCACTGCACCCGCTGCTGCACTGCACCCGCTGCTGCACTGCACCCGCTGCTGAACTGCACCCGCTGCTGCAGTGCACTCGCTGCTGCAACGCCATGCGCGCCAATCAGTTCACTCCAGTGGGCACCCCACTCAGTGTCCTTCTTGTCCCGCACGAAAGACACGCCTTGTCAATGCAGCCCCGCTGATGGGCACTGGATGGCGCCAAACCTCAACAAGCGTCTGTGCTTTGTGTACACAACGACCACTAGTAATAACAATTAGCGGCTGGTGCAATGCGCACCATGCTTGCAAGTGCCACCCTGGCAGGTTCTCACCACTGAATGGTACTGACGACATGACGACCTGCTCCCTTGCGCGCCCGCACCACAAATATGGCAGGTCTCAAGTGGCAGAAGCTTGATGAACAGAGGCTGCGGCTGGCCTTTGACCGCCTGGACCACGACGGCAGCGGCTACATCACCCTCGAAAACCTGCAGTTCACGGTTGGCAGCGACCTCACAGACGAGCAGATAAGGGAAGCCATTGCCGAGTTTGACCATGACAAGGATGGCAAGGTGAGCAATGAAGCTGGAACATGAGCCGAGTTGGAGTTGCCGCCGCGCAATCGCCAGTGTGCCTCGGTGCTCCTCGGAGGCTCCGATAGGCTGCAAACCGCACATGTGCCTTCGTAGGCGCAATCTCTGCTTTGCTCAGCATGCACGGGTTACACCCGGGGTGACGGCCCCTACCGGTGGGGATACCTGGAGTTGTATCGCTCCTAGATTGAGTTTTCACATGTACTACGTAGTATGTGCCAACACAGTGCATGTGGCGGTACAATAAGTGCTCATGTGCTGCTGCTGCTGCTGCTGCTGCTGCTGTTGCTGCTGCCACACTCCGCTTTCCACCCAACCACCTGCCTTAGATTGGCTTCCCTGAGTTCTGTGCGGGCATGCGCAAGTCTGGCGCTGACCTGGGCGTGCTGAGCACTGCCACCATCACCAGCAGGTCCATGGCGGGTGAGTCCACTGGACACACAGATATGCAAACACGCATGCCATACCTGGCTACTCTCTCCCTATGTCGATGCAAAGCTACTAGTAGTGCCTTGTTGTGGTTTGTGAGTGCGCATGTGTGTCGTGGTATTCCACATGCCTTGCATTGCAACGTTCACCGGCTCACCAATCGTGTGCTGCCATTACTACTGTGATGACGACAAATGTGTTGGCAGTAGGCATTACCATTTGCAAGCCAACATGCGACAAACTAGCGCAGCCCTGGGGCTTTGTAACCTTGTGCACGCCACCACTGCCATCATTTCCCGCTGCACTGCCTGTTCAATCATCGGCACCTAACAGTTCCTGCTGTCGCCGCCGCTGCTGCTGCCGCTGTCGCTGCTGCCACTGGTGTTCCTGACTGCTGCTGAGCAGCCATGTCGCGCATGGTGTCCACGCAGACCCTGCAGCGCATCGCGCAGGGCATGTCAGACCCGCTCAGTGATGACGAGGAGGTGAGAAGGTCAAATGTTTTGGCAGTTTCGGCAGTAACTGCCGCTGAGCGAACGTAGTGCTCCCCTGAGTACAACCTGTATTACCACCCTCAAGGCCCACACACGGTGTTGCTGCCAGTCAGCGCGGACTCCTGTGCCATTCTTGTGCCATCCATGTCATGCGCGGGCTCGCTCGGAACGGAAGTGAGACCCTGAGCTGTCGGTGTGTCCAACTGAGCCAGCCAGTGATGAGTGCCTGTGTGTGTGTGATGGTGTTGCTCACTTTGCAAGGCACTTTGCATATTTTGTTCAAAATGGGGTGATTGTGCACTGACTGCTCTGTGCGAAACACGCGCGCGATGTGAAAAAACACTCATGCGGCAGGTTTACGCTGGTGGCAACATTGGTGCTGACGACGACTTGTATGATGATGACGGCGAGGAGAACGGCATGGGTGGCAGCAAGCACAACCAGTCCCGCCGCCATACAGACGCACATGAGTCCAAGGAGGACTGGAGGCGGTGAGACCACACCTTCACAGTGATGCACAGCAGCTTGTTGTCAGTGCTACAATTGTTACTGCTGACTGCCCAGGCTCCCTTTGACACTGCGGTCTTGCACCATTGCGCTCAGTGCATGTTTTGACGCACCTGCCATGCTTTGTGTGGATGTTTGTGGGTGCCTGCGTGGCGCTGTCAGAATGGGTGCCCATAAAGAGTACCTACTTCGCTTGTGACCACCGCAGCAGTGTCAAACCACACTCGCTGCACTTGTGACCTCCACCACACAGTGTCGCACACAGTCCGCACCATGCATCGCCGCGCACCAGAACACCCGCTCTCCCTCTCGCTGAGCACCTGCCCTCCACCTCACTTGCGCCAGCCTCTGTCAGGCCTTGATGACATGTGCTGACGCTTGAATTTGTGTGGTGTGTGCACCTGCAACAAAGGTCATGATGCAGCGCTGTGCCAGCAAAGCCGCCAAGCCCACCACAATTTGCATCATCGAAGGTTGTCATTGCTGCATGTTTGTGTTGCTTCTACTGCTGACTCAACCCTGCAGCACCTGTCAAAGTGAGAGGCACATCCATGGCACGGGCGCCCACCACAACCACGACCACTCACAAACGGTCAAAGCCACATCCAGCCATGTGGACCCCCACTTACAAGTGGCCGCCAACAGCATTTTCATGCGCCGGGCCACTTCAGAGACAGGTGAGGTGGCGTGTATTCCCACATGTGTAGGGCTGATATATGCTCACAGCAGTACATGTACTACGTAGTGCTTCAATAATTTACTTCGAAGTATACAATAGTCGATAAATATACTGTATGTGTACATACTTGAAGTATTGGATAGCTAAATAAGCACTTCAAACTACGTACTTCATACCCATATGATAGCCGCCGCGCCTGTCGCTCGTTGCACACACTGCTGCAAGCACCCGTTTTTCCGTCCACCCCTGCGAAATTGCATGTGCACTTGATGACGCGGACTGACCCTCTCCCGCCCGCAACCTTGGCACCCACCCCCCCCCCCGCCACCCCACCCACGCTTCTGCAACGGCCCTGCTGCGCCCCCAGGCAAAGACCTCAACACATCCCTGCACGGCAAGCACGCCGCCAGCAAGTCCATTCAAAAGCAGCTGGCAAAAGAGCGCGCAAAGGCCAAGGCCCAGGCCAAGGCGCAGGCCGCAGCGGACGCGCAGGCGCGCGCGCGCGCCGAAGCTCAGCGCGCCGCCGTCAACCGCCTGCCCACCATACCCGACACCTCGGTCATGGAAAGCAGCAGGGCGTAGCGAGCACAGTGGCGTGCGCTCAGGCAGCCTCAGGCAGGCAGGCTCCACCGGAGCAGCCGTGTCGGCGGCCGTTGTGTGCGGTTAGGGGGGGGGGGGGGGTGATGCGCCGCCCCTGTGTTGCGCCCCTGGGTTTGTTTTTACAAGTGGTGCTGTCAGCGGCTGCGCGCGCTGGCACCTGTTGCTTAGGATTGTGTGAGCGCCTGTGAGTGCGTGCGTGCCGACTACTACACAACAGAATCATGAGACAACAGATTCGTGAACCGGTCACCTCCAAATTCATGCACTCATCCCGTAGTCCACCAACTGGTCCATATCCGTACCGGTCCATACCTACAGCAGTGCACATGCATTGGGTGCGTCACTTGCCTCATGTTGTCCTGTCGCCTGCCATTGCAGCACGCTTGGGGCGCTGGCATGTCGCTCCAACCTTGATTTCTACCGGTGCAGCTAGCTGAGTAGGTGCTTGCATCATTGCCTGTGTGCATACATGTGTGTTTTGATGCGCAGCAGGGCAGCAGCCGTAGCAGCACCAGAAGCAAGGGCACCTCATGGCGCAGGCCCCCACGCAGCAGCATTATAGCAGCATTCTGGCATGTGTATGTAGCACTGGCAGACAAGTACCACTGGCGCGGGAGCGTCTGTCTGCCCCTGCTGCGCCCAGCACACTACATATTTCAACTGCGCCCGCCGTGAGCGCGTGGCGCGGCGCCGTTGTGGCTGCCGCCCCCGCCGGGTGCGCCGCGCCGCCCCACGGACCCCCCCGCCAGGTTGGTGTCCACCCTAGAGGTGACGTTGGCAATGCTCTTGACGTCGGGGAATGTGCCTAGCACCTCATACGACCACTGTACATCGTCTGTGCACACCACGAGGCGCCCGCGCTGCCCCGGGCTGTACTGCTTGGGCGCGTACGTCACTGTCAGCTGCGTGCCCTCCGTACCAAACGGCGACAGCACCCCGTCCGTGGGCTCCACCGACAGGCTCAGGCTGCTGTCGGGCGTGAAGTACGCCTGGAAGGGCGCATACGCCAGGTAGCGGTTGCAAAGCCGCAGCGCCACGCTCGCCGCCCCGCCCACCGGCGCCTGAATTTCGAAGCGGTCGTCGGGGGCGGCGTCGCTGGCAATCAGAGAGATGCCAAAGCGCCAGCGGCCGCCGCTGCGCCGCACCACCACCAGCTCCGCGCTGGCTGTGAACGGGCGCAGCGGCTCAAACGCCAGCTGGAAGCGCAGGGGCTCGCGCGCGTGGCTGATGGTCGTCTGCAGCGCCGCCACTGTCAGCGCACGCTCCGCCAGCCGCTGCCCAGTCGCCGCCGCCGCGGCCGCCGCCGCTGCTGCCTCCGCTGCGCCCGACACCCGCCCGGTGGACACGGACGGCGCCTGCACCGTGCTGCCGGACGCATCTGGCGGCGGCGCCGGCGGCAGCACCACCTGGTACTCGAATGTCTCCTGCCCCAGCACGTCTGTGAGGCCGCGCAGCACCACCTCCACGTCCCGCCGTATGCTGGTCTTGGCGGCGGTGGTGAGTGAGAAGGCGCGCACGACAGCGGGGGCCTCCGCCACGCCGCGCACCGGGTACACCCAGGTCAGGGGGCCGCGGGAGGCCGCAAGTCCAGCCGTGCCGCTGCGCACCGGCGCGCCGCGCACCTCCAGGCACGCCAGCGAGTCCGTGATGACCGTGGGAGAGAAGGCCAGCGGCACCTGGAGAGACGCAAATGGCGCGAGCACCACGCCCGCGGTGCGCTTCAGCAGCAGGGCGAGGGGGTGCGCAGGGGGGGACTCCGCCTCGCCGCCGCCGCCGCCGCCGCCGCCCAGGGGTGTTGCTGGCACGGCGCCGTCGATGCCTCCGGTGGCGAGCCTCGGCGGCGTCACGTCGTGGTGCGCGGCGGCGGCGGCGGCGGCGGTGTCGCCGCCCTCTCGCAGCACAATGTCCACGAGCAGCGGGTGCGGGAAGGGGTTTCGGAAGGCAAAGGTGTAGGACGCCACCTCGCCCACCGTTGACACGGGCCGGTGCTCCTCCATGACACCCGGCAGCGCACCCGTGCCAGCGGCGCTGTAGGCCCAGTCGCCCAGCGGCGGGTGCTTGCCCGTGGGTCGCAGAATGATGTCCGCCGTCTCGGGCTCCCCAATGCTGGAGGGAGTGTACACGACGGTCGCGCTGCCCGCTGCGAACGGCGCCAGCGTGATCTGTGCGGGCACCACCACAAAGTTTCGCTTGTTGCTGATGCTGGCCTCGAGCGTGATGACCTGCCCCGTGGGGTTGTCAATGTCCACGGCCACGCTGGCGCTGCTGCCGACGGGTGCGCACAACGGCGGCAGCGCCACCGGCTGCGCCGCCTCCGCCTCCAGCATGAGCTTGTACCAGAACTCGCCCACGCGCACGTTGGCAAAGGTGACGCTGCCCTCGAAGGAGCCCGCGCGCAGGGGCGTGTAGTAGACGGTGTAGGTGCCGCTTTCCAGTGGCGGCAGGGAGAATGAGGGCTCACCCATGACCCCCTCCCCATTGAGAAGCACCTCAAACTCCAGGTGCTCGCCCAGGGGGTTGCTGAGGCTGATTTCCACGCCCAGGGCGGTGCGCAGGGGGGTGCGCACCTGTTGCGACCGCGGTAATCGAGTTTGTGAATGTTTGCAGTAGCAGTATGAGGTGAGCACGTGAAGAGAGGGCGCGCATTGAGGCAGGGTGTGTTGAGCCTGTGCACACATCGCAGCTACCTGCCAAGCATAGTGTTTGTGTGTGGCCAGTGGCTGGTACAGCGCATACTTACAAGCTCATTCCCGGCATGTGTGCGCACCATGCATGCGGTGGCAGGCTGCCGTGCTGCAGCCCCACATGTGCCACGCTCACAAGCGCACCAGCCCTGGCGCGTGTGCCAACACACCGCAAGACACCCACCTCAATAGTGTCCTCCTCCTTGGGCGTGGTTGCCTGCACCTCGATCGTGTACCACACGCAGCACCCCTCCAAAGCATTCGCTGCCACCGCCGCTGCCGCCACGGAAGCGGTCCCAACCGTGCTGCCGCCACCGCTCTGCGGCGGCGCCGCAAACGCACTCGGCCGCACACCGACGCTGCCGCCACCAGGCAGCACCACGCTGTTGCGGGACAGCATGGGCGGCGGCGGCGGCTGCGGCGTGAAGGTGAGGCTGCCCGTGAACGTGCCTCCGAAAGGCGGGCACACCACGAGGTCGTAGGTCCCCTCGCCCTTGGGCGGCACGCTGATGGTGCTCGCCCCGCTGACGCCCGGCAGGTCGGTCTCCACCCTGTACGCAATCTGTCGCGAGAACACGTTGCGCACCACAAACCTGGCGGTCTGGCTCTGCCGCGCGGCGCAGGAGATTACGCGGTGCTCCTCCGCGAGAGGCTCCTCGGCGGTACCGCGCAGCACAAACTCGATGCTGACGGGCTTGCCCAGGCTCTTCTCGTCGCACAGGACCAGCTTGCCGGTGTCGCCGACCGCCGCGGCCGCCGCAGCGGAGGCCGTCTGAGCCCTGCTGCTATTGCCGCTGCCGCCGCTGCCGCCCAGCGCCCCGCTGAAGTCCAGGGGAGGGACGTCTTTGGCGGCGGCGGCGGGCGGCGCGGGTGTGGGCTGCAGGGGGGCGTACGCAATGGGGTAGAATGCGGAGCTCTTGGCGGCGACCTTGATGTTGGGCGGTCCGCTGAAGGGGGGGGGCGGGCGCGGCGAAGCCACCAGGAACCAGTCCACGTCGCTGCTGTTGTGCACCGGCACCTGCTGCACAATCTTCTGGCCCGCCGGGCACCTGCAGCAGCGGCAAGCACACGCACCGGGGCATGGCGCTGTCAGGTATGTACTATACATCAAACACACAGGTGCATTCCTGCGCATGCGCGGTGCTCCCAGTAAAGCTCGTGTTCGTCACCAAGTACGGACAGGCGCATTGCGGCAGTGCCCACGCATGCTGCATGATGCAGCTGCTGCGCTTGCGCGCACACTTGGGAAGGGCCAAACACACCTGAACATGAGCTCCGTGATGACGCTGGGCGGCGTGACCACCGCCTTCACCTCATAGCACCGCACATCCATCATGTACGGCGTCGCGCACGCAATCACCGCCGTCGCGGGGTACGAGCCCGCCGCCGACGGCGTGAACGTCAGCAGCGCAATATTGGTCGCCAGCGATGCGCCGCCGCTGCTGCCCGGAGCGCACAGCTCCACAGCCTTTGGCAGCGCAGCAGCGGCCTTGGCAGCTGCGGCAGCGGCACCGCCGCCGCCGCTGCCGTCCACCCGTCTTGCAGCAGCCACGGCGGGTGCATCCTCCGGCATGATGAGTATGTCGTCGCGCAGGGGCTGCAGGAACGGGCTGTCGATTTTGATGGCGTAGGGGACTGCCGCCGCGGTGAGCGGGATGCCGTCGCCGCTTGTGGCGGCAGAAGACTCTGGCCCGAAGTGGTTGGAGTACTTGGCGAGGGTGGCGCGGGCCTTGGTGCGCGCGTCTCCCTGGTACCTGTGAGGTATTGGTGGCGTTGTCGAATGCGCAGCCAATGCGGCAAATGAAGCAGGTGTGATTGATTATTGTGTGGCAGGGGGGCGCAGGCTGCTGGTAGGCGACAGGCAATGTGAGTGGGGCTGGCAGGAAGCATTGCAGGAGTAGTTTGCACCCTAAAGTCGGAGAGGGATGTGCATACCAGTGCTTCGTGGCACGCCCAGGGGTGTGCCAGCCACACCATACACTGCCCACCCAGCGTTGCCCTAGCCGCACCTTTCCACGAGCAGCGTGATGGCTGCAGTGAGGGCCATGTTTTTGCTGGGAACGCGCAGCTCCCGCTGCATGGCCGTCACCAGCCCCGCCTCCGGCGTCACCGTCATCACCGGCGCCCTGGTGGGATTCGGCAGCCCCACCGTCGCGGTCACCGCCACTGCGAACTCCCCCAGCTTGTCGTGCCGCAGCATGACCGTGCACGAGTATGTGCCCGGCGCAAAGGGCAGCAGGTTCAGCCGCAGGGTGCCCTTGCCGCGCGAGGGAATGATGAGCATGCTCGCCGTCGCAAAAAAGGGGCACTTGAGCGCGTCCAGCACCTCCGCCACCAGCGGATCCGCCACGTCGCTGCCGTTGCCGTGGCTGCCGCGCGCCAGCGTGCCGCGCCCCCCGCTGCGCTCGCTGTGCCTGAGGCTGCCCTTGGATGGACTCATGCTCATGGCGCCGGCGCCGCCAGGAGACCCAGGCCCTGCCGCCCCTCCCAGGCCGTGTGGCGTGGACACGCGGGGGGCGCCCGCCGCGCCCGTGCGCGGGCGCTGCGCCTGCTGCATTTTGCTGATGGCATGGGCCAGCGCCGCGTGAGGGGCCACCATCTCCTGCTTGAGCTCGAGGGAGAAGCGGTGCGCGGCGGCGGCGCTGAGGCCCGTGGAGGCGTCGTCGGCACTCTCCGCCGGTTCTGCGGCAAAGGGGTTGGCGATGTGTATGTCCACATGGCTCTGCTCGTAGCAGGTGCCCGTCGCGGTGTACTTCTCCTGCGGCTGCACAGAGTCTACCCGCGACCTGCAGAAAAGGGGGTGGGGTGTGTGGGGGGGGTGGAGCAGGGCGTGGGGCGATCTTACAACCATGGTTGGTGGCATCAGTAATGTCGTGCGGCAGTATCATTGGTAGGTAGTGGCGACTGCTGCTAATGCTGTGTGTGGTTGGCGGCTCAAGCGTGTTGTGTGTGCGTGCTGCCGCTGTTGATTGTTGGCAGCAGATGGGGGGTGGTACAGGTGCGGGCGCGCCATGGCAACCGGCAACACCGTCCTGCACTCTCAGTGAATTGGTACATGCAATGCTGCCACACTACTTACAGACTTCACCTTTGCACAGCAGATAATACCATACATGTACTAGTGCGCTTGCCTGCTTGGGAATTTTCACACTTGTCAGCCAAACTAACCTGCTCCCAACGCGAAAGCAACTCACACTGTCACAAGTACGCTATGGCAAGTAATGGTACTCACAAGTTGCACCACCAGCATCAGCAACAGCGGGGTCACCCACCTGAGCAAAAAGACCATGGTGGATGCTGCAGGCATGCCACCCTTGTCACCACGCAGAGCCCAGCACGTCAGGCGCGCCTCTATTGGCGCGGCAAAACGGGCCCGCACCAGGTCCACCACTATCTCGGCTGTCGCGCCCGCTTCAATGTGCAACCTGCACGCAGGGGACGGCGCAGCGTGGGTTACACAATTGTCAGGTTATGTATGGTTGGCCTTGTTGGGCCTGCACACGTGCGTCCCAACACACGGCTGCTGCACAGTAGTGGTAGTAGTTTGCACTTGTGGGCATACGGCAACCCAGGCCATGCAAGCCAGCATGACGAAAAGGCCATGCGTGGGCCCGTACAGTCATACTGCTTGAAATAGTCACAGCTGTGCACAGTCAACACCAAGAAGTGTCACACGCAAACTGATTCTTGCAAGTCTTACATGCGCTGCGGCTACTGCTGCTTTTCACACACATGAAGTTGGCGCCATACGGTGATGACAAACAAAAAAGCGGACTCGCAAGTGCACGCACTCACCTGGTGGAGTGCGCCTTAAAGTCCCCCGCGCCCGCACCCTCCAACGACACCTCGTACTGTATAGCCCTCTCGCTCGGGTTCTTGATCTCAATCGACTTGCAGGCAGACGCCCCCAGCGCGGCCTTGAACTCAATCGTGGTCTTGGGCACCAGCTGAGGCAGCGCCTGGAAGAGGTGCAGCAGCAGCAGCAGCGCGTCCCGCCCCCCGCCGCGCCCCTCCGATATGTCCTCCTCGCTCACCCCCATGCCGCACCGCAGCGTTCCCAGCCCCCTGACTGCGGTCGCAAGCCCATCCGCAGGGTCGTCCATCTCCCCTGGCTCTTTCCACAGAGCGTCCGCCAGGTGGGGCGCGTGAGCCCTCAGCACCCTGCCCAGCGCCGTCCCGTCCGCAAAACCATTCCTGAAGTTGGTGATGCGCTCATGTACTGGGGCGGCGCGTGCAGCACCGGTGCCAGCACCGGAGCCGCTGTGCGAGGCAGCGTTGGCCACGACGGCGGCGGCGGCGGCGGCGCCCGCAGCGCTGCTGGCCCCCCCGGCGGCCGCAGCGGCGGTCGCGGCGGCGGTGGCAATGCTCGCCTGGTGGAGCGCCTGCGCGACGGCCTCCGACAGCGCCGTGACCCACTTGAGGAGGATGCACTCCCCCACGCTGAACACGTTGCTGCCGGTCACGTCTGGAATTGATGCGACCTTGGCAGGGGGCGCACCGGCGGCGGGGGGGGGCTCGGATGCGGGGGCACGTCCGCCCTTGGTTTGGCGCGCCGGCGGTGGCGCGCGTGCCTGTCAGTGTTGCAGCAGCACACAAGTGACGCAGGTGGCGGTGGTATTTGTGAGATGCCACTCGCAACATGTGCATGCGCTGCAGCAGGGGTGCAGTGCTGGCAGGCTTGTGTATTGCCTGCTAGTTTGGCAATAACCCTAAAACCTCTGGCATGCACCTGTCTCAAAGCCCAATGCAACGCTTCAACGAAGGCCAACGAACATACACGCCAAATGCCAGCACTGACACACTCTCCGCCTCACACACTCACAAGTAATGATGAGTCACGGCGTATAACGTGTTCTTATACGTTATACAAGATACAATGTATTTCTACATATTTCTACGCCCAAAAACACGATAGATGGTGTATTTGCCGTATAAACACGTTCATTCGAACACATTATACTACACCAAGTTTACACACGTGACAGGGCAATAATGCAAAGTTTGTACGCTGCGACCCATCACCACTCACCAGTCCCGCTGCAGACGACGTTCCCTCGGACGTGTTGTGGAAGGAAGACGCTGCAGACGGCTGCTGTGCGAGTGTGGCCACGCTCATCCCCGCAGGCATGGGCATGGCCGCCAGAGCCTTGGGTGTCACACGCGCCAGCATGAACACACGAATCGCTTGGAAGAGGACGCACGACCACGCCTGCATGCTGTGTGTGTCCCACCAGTCTCCACTCTTCTCATCACGAAGCGCCGCTGCCTTCGGGGAGAGTGGTGCTGGCTGCCCCGAGCCAGGGCGCCCTGCAGTTCCGGCGGATGCAGGCTTCACCACATTGGAGCTCGTGCCGCTGTTGCGCCCTGCGCAATAACAGGTATTCAACAAAGGCATGGGTGTGGATGCGGTGTTGGTTGGCCTCACAGGTGACCGCACGCTGGTGACGGGCCAACGTCGTGCACAGAGACTGCTTTGTTGTTGCCGGTGCAACCAGGAAATGTAACTTCAACTGCAGCAAAGAGCAGCACCATACACACCACAACAGTGCAAGCACACAAAAAATAGCTGGCAACCCTGGCCTGGGGTCCCCACACCACTGCACTTCTGTCCCTCCTGCCACACCGTGCCATCAGCTCACCTGGGCCGTCAGCAGCGGGCCCGCCCGCAATGCTCTTCTTGCCAATGGGCGCCAGCCCCGCGCGCACGCGAATGCAGTCAGCCCTGCTCAGCAGCCCCTCCGCCTTCACCCCGCCAAGCAGGCACCCCCTCTCCCTCAGCCATGCCAGCATGGACGCGTACTGCCCGTACAGCAGGGACGCGCGCTCCGCGGGTGTCTTTGCCTTTGCCAGCTTCGCCCACGCCTGCCCCGGCACCTTCTTGCCGCTCATGGTCTCCAGCGCCTCCACCGCCAGCCGCCCATTGGACTCCACCAGGCTCCCCGGGAACGTGTCCACCCGCTGGCTCAGCACCGCGTTGGCGCTCAGCCACTCGGCCAGCACCTCCGCCCCCCGCGCATCCAGAGCCCCATACACCGGTGCGGCCACCAGCTTGGGCCTCTGCACGGGTGCGTCCGCGTTGTCATTTGCCGCCTGCGCCAGCGCCGCCGCAGCCTCCTTGGACAGGGGCGGCGGCCGCGGGAAGGTCAGGTCCACGATCGGCAGCGCCGTCTCCAGGTCAGGGTCCTGGGCGTGCACTACTGCAGCCGCCGCGGCAGCGGAGGGGCCGTCAAGGGGGGAGGCGCCGTGGTCCCCCCCCGCGGCCGCCTTGTGCGCCGCCCTGGCCGCTGCGGAAAGGGACATGCCGAGCGTGTTTCGGTTGCTCTTGGAGCGGGAGTGGCGCAGCTGGCGCGCGGCGAGGTCTCGAGCATCCGCGGCCGAAATCTGCGCGCGCGTCATGAGCTGGACCGACTTGCCCGCGCGCGCGTGGTACTCGTATGCGCCGCCGTTGGTGTCCAGGAAGGGCCACGTCGTCAGCACGCAGTTGTCCGCGCAGCCCGTGATGGTGATGGTGTACTGCCCCCCCTCGCTGTCAAACACGTCAAAGGGGACTGTGAAGGAGGCGGGGCGCTGCGAAGTGAACGTGGCCTCCACCAGCAGGTGCGGCCGCCCCACGCCAACGCTGCGCCCGTCCGGGAACTCTACCTCCAGCCCCTGCGGGCATTGCTGCGGCAGGCGGTAGGTGATGTCCAGGTCCGCAAAGCCCTGGTTAACCACGTAGAAGCGCGCGCGAGCGGGTATGCCCAGGGGCACAACCGGCAGCACCACCTCGTCGCAGCTGAAGCTCAGTCGCGGGTACACGCCTGCGCCGCGCAGGCCCAGCTTCAGGTAGGGTCTCGGCACCACCCCATCGGGGCCCGCTGCCGGCACGCTGCCAGTCAGGTGCAGGGGCAGAACGGCCTCGTAAGTGGCGTCCCAACGCGGCACAAAGGTGCAGCGCACAAAGGTCTCCTCCCCCGGCGCCAGCTCGCCGCTGGTGGGCGAGACATAGAAGACGGGGGTGAGGGTGGGGTCCGCATCCGCGCGCAGGGAGGCGTCATCCAGGCACCACGCGAGGCTGCGCGCGCTGCCGTTGCGCAGCGACACCTGCGCCTGGTACGTGGCCTTGGACTCCACGTCGCGGTTCACAATACGCTCACCAAAGTCAAGCACGGGCGTGCTCAGGTGCAGCGCGGGGACCGTGGCCGCGGCGGTCACGCGCGGCTGCAGGGCGGCCGTCGCCCGCGCCAGCAGTGCCGCCATGTCTGCGGGAAGGTATGGCGCCGCCGCCACAAACTCGAACGCCAGAGGCAGCGAGAAGTCGTGGGCGCCGGGGCTGCGCGGCTCAAAGGTGATACTCACGGGGAGAGACGCGCCGGGCGCCACGACCACACGCCACTTGCGAACCTCTGGCGGGGGCGGCGGCGGCGCGGTGTTTGCGACCGTGGTCGCGCCTCCCTTGGTGAGGGTGCCTCTGCTGCCGCTGGCCGGCGGCCCATTCCCAGCCGCAGAGCCCAGCGACCCCCTGGAGGCGATGCTGCCAGTGCGTGTTTTGCCGGCGCCGGTGGGGTGGTGCGGCGCGGTGTCGGCGGTGGTTGGCGGCTCGCGCACGCGCTCAATGCAGCTCTCCGTCACCATTGCATCCGAGTACGAAACGGCTGCCGCTGCCCCGCCATCACCATCGCCTGCGGCAGGCAGCATCACCTCTGGCAGGGGCGCGTCGGTGATGCCCACCGGCGACACGGCAAACTCTGGGTGGGCCGTGAGGTCCACCATCAGCATGGCGGCGACCACAGCCCTGTTCTGCACCACCACGGTCATGGTGTCCTTGGCGCCTATGGCCAGCGTGCCAAACCCCAGCTCCGGCGCCGCCGCCGCCAGCCGTGGCGACAGCACAACCGCAGTCTCGGGCTCGGCCGCAGCGGGCGTGGCGATGGAGGTGCCAACGTCAGGCAGCAGAGCCTCGCCAGACAGGGCCAGTCGCGCCACACGGCCGCCGCGCACCACCGCGCCGACGTGCACGCCGTTCAGCAGCAGGGGGTGCAGGGGGTGGAGAGTGACCGTGAGCTCCATGCTCTCGCGGGGCTCCAGTCGCCCGCGCAGCGGGTACACCGTGATGCCGTACGCCTCCGAAAGCTCCGCCGTGCCCTCCACTGCAAACGCCGTCGGGCACTTGCCAGTGTTGGTCAGCCGCACCGCGCGCACGCGCTTGGCGCCCACCGGCGCAGTGCCAAAGTCTAGCGTGGGCACCACCGCCGACAGCGCGGCCTCCTTGGCAGAGCTGACAATGCCCACACGTGGCCCCCCAGCGCCGGCGCCGCCGGCAGCTGGCGGCGCCGCATTCGGTGCCTTGTCGCCACTGGGCGCAGCCGCGGCGGCAGCGGCCGCGCCCGTGCCCGACGCGCCGCCGCTTCCAGACGGCAGCGAGAAGGAGCAGCGCGCCTCCTCCACCTTCCCCTCCACCACCAGCTCCGAGTCCGCGCCGCCAGCCACTGACAGCAGCAGCTTGTCAGTGGGCTTGTGGCCGGCCTGGGGGGCCCAGACCACCTCCGCCGCTGCCTTGGCGCCGGGCGCGACGGTGCCGCTCTCTGGCTCCACCCTGAAGGCGCTGCCTCGCGCCTTGCTGTGCGATCCCCACGCGTACTCGCACTTCATGGTGCCGGAGTTGTGGAGCATGATGGGGTGGCGCAGGACCGTGTCGCGCGAGTCCATTGGGAACTCCAGAGAGAGAGACGACGGCGCTATGGTGAGCGCAAGGGGCTGGATCAGCGCTGTCACGGTGAACTTGCACGCGCCGCTGCTGCTGCCGTTGAGGGAGAAGTATACCTGGCGGCGGTAGCAGGTCTCCTTGGGGGCGCGCATGCAGAGGGCCACGTCCACCAGTGCGCAGCCACCAGAGGGTATGATCTGCGGACATGGTGGCGGTGGTGGCAGCGGTTGTGCAGCAGGCAGAGCGCGTGTCAGTAGGTGTTAGGAACTGCTGGCAAGTGTACATATTCGAGCTGGTGTGCCAGCAGCAGGGCAGTTCTGCGCTGCTGCCACGCATTTGGTGTGCTTGCGGTTGCTGCTGGCAGCCGCAAAGCTGTGGCCCACAACCGTGCAAGTGTGTGTCTCCACATACCACTGCACTTGGCAATACCAACATTCAGACACCTGCTCCACCCAGCGCAAGCACATGTCTGTGGTGCTGCCACACACAAACTCCGGGAAACATCTCCGGTACCAGCTCGCGCACAGTTGCTGACTTGGTATTTTGTGCCTGGCCGCACCTGCACGGGTGGCCCTGTGCCGTCCATCTCAGGCGGAACGCGCTCCCGCGCCTTGCCATCAGGTGTGCCGCCAATCAGCTCAAACCGCACCGCATGCGGCAGCCGGTTGGTCACGTGCAGCGCGCGCCCCGAAGCCGCACCAGACGTCACAGCGCCTAGCTCCAGGACCCTCTCGCTCAGCTCAAGCGCGGTGGCTAAGGCACCTGGTGAGATGGCGACTGCGCAGTCCCTAACTTCAGCTTGTGATGACGGCTGGGCCTTGTAGCGCGTGGCGCGGTGCAGGTGTGTCTTGGCGCCCCCTGCCGCTGAGCCCGCATCCTTGCCTGGGGCAGGGTTGGGTGCACGCAGGGTGACACGGCGCGCAGCATGTGTGGGCACGCAAGCAAGGAAAAGGCGCGGTGTTGCAAGGAAGGCATGCAGCGGATGTGCCAGCTGCGACTGACAAACCTGATGCAGAAGTATGAACTAACGCCCTGTCAGCAGATGCAAGTACTTGCCAGCCCACCTGCGTAACTCAGTTTTACAACCATGTAGCAAGGCAGCATTGCCCTCCTTGAGTACACTATTTTTTAATGAATGGTCCACTACCAGCCATGCTACACGTTTGACAAACTGTGCGCTTCTTATAGGTGGCGCCACGCTATGTCGACTGGTGCAAGTCGATCACTCCTCACCAGTTCAAAAAACTACCATCATCTTGCTTTAGGTTCGCAAACGTCCAACACGGTCTCACCATCGGCGGTGCCCTGCAGCGGCTGCAGCAGGTGCAGTGTATCCCTCAACAGCTCCGGCGGCAGCTCCGGCATAGGCGCGTCCTCCTCCAGAGCCCTCTCAAAACCTGCATCCGGCCCATTCTCAGGGTCGTCTGGGTTCCGACGCGCCAGCGCAGCCCGCCTTCCCTTCTCCTGCTTATCAGCCGCAGACTCCCGTTTGGTGCGCGCCGCCGCCAGCCACGCCCCATACGCGTGCCTGTGTGCCGCGCGCCTGGCCAGCTCCTGCACGGAGCAGGTGAGGCGGGAGTCGGAGGCAGCGGGGCCGGCAAGCGTGGCGCCCAGGTCTCGCTGGCGTTGCACGCGCGCGGCCTCCGTGGACGCATCCCAGCTGTTGGTGGTGAGCAGGTCTGTCTCATCCAAAGGGTCCGGGCGCTGCGGGCGGCGGCAGCGGGATGGGCAGGTGTGACGCGTGCTGCGTGGGGTGCAGCGGCCACCGCGGCAGATGGCTCTGAACTTACATGGGTGCGCTATCTGGTGCGCTTGTGGAAAGGCGAAACATGAAAACAGGCGTGTGCGGCACCCATGTGGCGCTGTGCCATTAGCCGCTGCATGTGCATCCCCACACATCCCCCACAACGCACCCGGCACTGCACACCCATGGCATGATCCCACCAAGCAATGTCTGTCTCTCACCTTCCAGGGGTGCAGCTTAGCCAGGGTCGCTGCGAGGCGCACGTCCGCCGCGGCCTGGCTCTTCACAAAGTTGAACTTGGGCGCAAAGTCGGGGGGCAGCTTGTCGATCCCGCCCACCATTACACGCCTCTCCCCCACGCCGTCGCACCGCCCCACCACGCGCAGCTCCAGAGGCGCCGCAGCGGCCCGTTCCGGCGTCACGTGCACCACACCCTTGAAAGTGCCCAGCTGCGTGGGCACAAACGTGACCACCACGCGCGCCGTACCCCCCGGGTCAACGGTCACGTGCGGCGGCGACGCCCGGAAGTGCGCGGGCGCCGCGAGCTTGCAGACCGCCGCAAGCTCCCCCTTGTTTGTGAGCGTCACAAGGATGTCGCGCCGCTCGTACGTGGGGCACGCGCCAAACCGCAGCACGTGCGGCACGGCGGCCAGGCACGGCACCACCGCCCGCCCCGCCAGTGCCACCTTCACTGAGTCCTCCTTCAGCTCCACGTTCTCAATCACGAGTGTGGCGGCAAAGTTGCGGGCCTGGCGCGCAGCGGCGGCGGCGGCATCCCCCCCCGCCGCCGCAAAGCCGCGCGTGCGCTCTGGCAGCACGGGGGTGTAGCGCACCCTGATGGCCTGCTGTCCATTGGGCGGTATGGTGCTCTGGCGCGGCTCAATGCTGAAGGCGGGTATGCTGGGCGGTGGCGGCTGAGGCGCGGACTGCGGCGGCTGCTGCTGCGGCGGCGCCGGGGACGGGGCCCCTGACTTTCCTGCGGCGGCCCCGCCCTGCTGCGCGCCGGCAGCAGCATCCGCCTTAATGCACACAGGGGTGAATATAGGTCAACGCGTGGGGGCCGCATGAGGTGAGATCAAGCGCGGTGCACTATTGTTAAGGCTTTGAAGGCTATTGGTTTCTGGCGTTGGGAACACAATGGGGATGGTGCCTTGGTGCGAGCTGCCACAGCTGCATGATGAATGTTTGTTGTTGCTGAAATCAGCACGGTCGCAGGCGGTAAAGAGGGATGTGGTGGCACCACACAGTCTCAATACCACATCATGAACACCTCCAACACACTTTCTTAACATGATGTTAGTGTGCTGCTGCTACTACCCAGAATGTGGCCCACTTTTTTTAAAAACGCATACGCCTCCCAAAACGCACCCCACAATAATAAAGCTTTCAGTACTGCCGTCCATTGCCACTAAAATTTGTGTCACGAAATACGCTCCCATTGTCAGGAGCCTACCAACACAGCAGCATCGCAGCACACACACCTGTCCACCAGCCGCACCAGCACCGCCCCCCGCCAACGATGGCACTCCCTGCATCATCTGCTGCCAGTTGGCGTCCGCCGTGTCCACGTGCACCGCAGCCGCGTACGTGGTGGGGTTGGGCCCATTGTTGTGCAGCACCGTAACCACCTCGCTGGCGCCCCCATAGAACACAGGCCCAAAGTCCAGCTCCGTGACTGACGCGCACGCGCCGCCACTGGCACTCTCCAGCCTCGAAGCGCCCCCCCCCCCCAGCAGCACCAGCTGCTGCCGCGCCACCACCGCGCACACGTCAATGAGCCTTGGCGGCGACCCCTCCACCTCCAGCGTGACTGCGCAGCGCAGTGCGTGGCCGTTGTTCCACCGCTTGGCATCGAACTCCACGCACACAATTGCGGTGTTGTCGAGCGGTGGCGGCTGCGCTGCTGGCGCCGCGGGTGCCCCGGGCGCGTGCTTGAAGGGCCGCCCCGCCTTGATAACACCCTCCTTGGGAGAGAAGCTAAGCGGGCAGGGGTGCGGGCACGTGATGCGGAACTTGCCCGCCCTGCGGCCGCAGCAACAGTGGCAACACTTGCCGCTTTAGACACAAAATGATATTGCACTTGGCATGTCCTATCAGCGCGGCTGAGAGTGTACTGTAGCAAGTGACGGTCGCATGTTGCGCCTAGGTCACGTGCCTAACCCTCAGCACATCTGCTCTATCAATTTACGTGACACGTTATCCCACCCAGAATGCACACAGGCGTGCATGACCACAACCTCAGCGCGCCCGATGCGATGTAATACATCAGTGTCCAGCAACCAATCACCAGCCCGCCCCACCACGCTGCCTGGAACACCACCATACTCAAAATCCCACACTCTCTCACCTGCTTCCAACGTTGCTGAGCAGTAGCCGCGCGTCCGCCTTCTGTCCCTCCGGCACCGTGCCAAAGTTGATGTACTCATCAAATTGAATGTCCGCCGCGGGCACGCGCGCCACCACTGGCACCTGCACCGTGCTGCTGCCGGTAGATATCACAATCTTATCCCTGTACTCGCACACGTCGCCCTTGCTGAGCGGCTGCAGCTCCACGGCCGAGGCACCGTCATCGTCATCCGCGTCACCCGGAAGTTGGAAGTACACCTGGGCTTGCACCTCCAGCCCGGGCGCCAGCCCTGGTAAGGGAGTGTACTGAATGCTGAAGAGTTTGGACACCGGTGGCGTGATGCGGACACGCCTCACCCTGTGGTGCGGTGGCGGTCACACCAACAGTACAGCAGCACCGGTAGCACTGATGGTGAGATATGACAAGTGCACATGGCGCTGTTGGCGGCAAGGCGGTCCATCGGTAAATGACGCAGCAACAGAGGGTGGTTTTTGGTTACAGCGCTCGGACCCTCTATGGTACTCACCCTTGTGTGGAGGCGTTCTGAACCGCGAAGGTGAGTACGAACTGCAGCCCAGGCCTCACGTCGTCAAACTCGATGACGGGTGGAAATACCCGCAGTGGGCCCGACCCAGTAGAAGCAGCGGCGTTGAGCAGGGTGGCCTGGGGGACCAATGCAGCTGAAGGCACCGACGGCTGTTGCAACTGCATGTCTGGCTGCGAGCCATCCAGAGCCTGCTGTTGCAGCAGCAGCTGTTGCGCAAGCAGCTCATGCTCATCGTGTCCCATCACTAGCGACATGGCTGCCTGCTGTGGTGGTGCTGCCCGGGTGCGCGGCCCAGCAGCAGCACTTGCAGCCCCAATGTGGTGTCCCTCCTGAGCTCCGTCGCGTTGTTGGCTGCTGCCGCTGCTAGTGTTGGCCGAGCTTGCTACCGGCCGTCGGCACCCTCCTCACGTCGGAGGCCCCACAATGTCACCCATTGCCTCGCTGCGCCCTTGCCACGCGCCTCGTGTGCACCGTGCTCGGTCTGTTTTGAATTGACCGTTTCATGTGTGGTGTTGTGTTGGGGGGTCTTAGTCCAGGATCCATCATCTGAAGTTTTTTTTGTTGTTGTTGTTGAGAGGAGCGAATCACCTCTCGAACTCGCCATTCCCCCCGCAAGCCGCACGCTCTCCCCTGCTGCAGCATCACCGGCAGCCGCCATGAAGCTGCTACGTACCCTGGTGCAGGCCGCGGCGCTCACTGCACCATGTGGTGCCTTCATGACGATGCAGCTCAATGCACCTACCGCAGCCACTTGCCGTGCCAGCTTTGTCAAGGGCGCACTGGGGGCGGCGGCGCTTGCCTGGGCAGCGCAACCCGCGGTGGCTGATGAGGTTGGCATGATGAAGCCAGAAGAGGTAAGTCGGCGTGAACTGCAGCCTCGTGCTCGTTATGCAGCAGTCGTGTTCGGCCAGGGTGTGCAGACGACGCAGACATCTGTAAAACAGGTCACCCGCGTCAGTGCCCGCTGCTGCCTGTCTGTCCAAACACTGCACGATGTTGAATTGTGTTCCTGACAAGGTGCCCTCTTGCCGATGCTTTTCTGCACTTGTGGCTCCCGCGGCGGCAAAACCAAGCAGCTCTTCAAAAACCAAGGCTCGGTGAGTAAGTTGCTGCTGCCGCTGGTGCTGCTGTTAGCTGACACCACGTTTCTTCGCTGGCAGCCTGTTGCTGCTGGTGCACACTGCCATGCCCCAGCTTGCTCGAGCTCACCTGCTTCACCCACAGAAGCCGTTGCAATGCAAGCAATGCTTGGTCTGCTTGCAGTTGCTGTTGCCCTCTTGACTGATGCAACGTGCGCTTGGATCTTTGCTGACACACATCCCACTGCCTGCCTCGCACTCCCTCCGCTTATGTGACAGATCTGCGTGAAACGCAGCCCGATCAATGGCCGCTGCCAACAGTATGCGGATGATCCGGCTATCATGGACCCAGCAGCGGGAAAGAACACGCCACTGGTCAAGGTGCAGCGAAAGGCGGCGGCAGCGGAGCAAGAGAGTGAACTCATCACGCGCCTAAAGCAAAAGTGAGTGCAGGTGCCTTGTTGCAGTCATTGTGCATGGGTACTGTACCTTGCACAATTTACGCCAGTTGATGTGACGCCGATGCCACTCGCTGATGCCTGCGACTGATGCAATTTATGCACATATACTATGTGCACCACTTCAATATTGTCTTGTGCATGCGATGAGTGCATTTTCAACCACCTAGGATGTGTTAGTGAAGCTGAACTACACCTGATAATAGGGGTGGCCGTTGTGCAGTGCTACAACGTGCAAGAAAGTAAGCTGGAAATTGTGTACTTCGAAGTATCATATCAACTTGGGCTGCGATTGCTGCAGGCGGTACACTTTTTCTAAGGCTGGTGGTTTGTACTGTTTTATGCTACAGTACTTGCATCTATGTACTACAGTAGTACATGTTTATAGAAGCAAAAACTGTACAACTATGGCTTTTTATACGGGAGCACGGGATGGCCATTTCACTATTGTACATGGTACATGCATGCATGACCTGGGTTCTTGCACAACCACGAGAAATCAATAGAACTACCAAGAACTAAACTTGTTTGGCAACGCGGCTACTCTGCACCAGCCCAACGTGGGCTGCGGTTCCACTCGCTTTTACAGTGTAGTTTTAGTTATGCACACTTATGGGCGTGCAAGGGCAGAGGTTATGCAAGCCAACATGAAGCAATGATACATGAAGCAATGATACATGCCTGATTTCATAGACAATTTCTCAACTGAGCAAGTGCAAACAACAACAGGAAGTGCTGCTAGCAGGTACTAGACCTGAGCCGCCAGTGGGCTAGGGCTCGACCTGCCAGGGCAAGCCAGTAGAATGCTGCAACCTGTGTTGTTGATGTGCACCTGCGTCTGCCAGGGCAATTCCTGGGTGCCAGGTAGCTAATTTTTTTTTGGCTCCCAGATCGGCCATGTGTCATGCACCCTAACCCTACCAAGGTTGTGCCTCACCCACGCTGCGCACCACCACAACTGGGCACCCCGTGCTGCAGCTGCTGCGTGTGTGAGGGAACCAATTTCATGTACAACCTGCATCGTGTTGTAGCTGAAGAACCATAGGCTTAGGAAGGACCTCGTGTACACTTGCAATGGTCACGCCTCGTGGCGACCGCAACATGGCAATGCTTGGCTTTGTGTGCTCACTCAACCTGGCTGGGTGCGATTATGCCCGTTAGGCATCTGCCTCCATTGTAGCTGCTCAGCTGCTGCTGTGTGTGGGCAGGTGCAGTCAGTGCTCTCTGTAAAGACGCTGTGATGCATGTACTTTGAAGTACTTGTTTAAGTATGCTGTGCAGCTCACATGCTGTCACTGGTGTTGTTTGTGTTAACAATTGGCAGGACTCTGGAGAACAAGGCCAAGAACGAGGCTATGGTAGCCGAAAAGACCTTCATGAACAACCAGGCAGGCAAGTACCAGTAGGTACTTTTCACACATGCCTCACACATGCCTCACAGGCCCGCAAACTGCACACTGCTGCTGCTGCATGCTTTGTTGCTGCAGCCTTGCAGTGCAGTGCCCTTTGCAATTGACGAATGGCTTCCACACAGCGCTGTTGGTGCCCGCAACCCTCCCTCATCATTGCTCTCTCTTGGCCCCTACCACCTGCCTTCCCACCGTGCAGGCGAGTTTGGCCCCTTCAGCCGCTATGTGCTGGTCAAGCGGCCTGACAATGCCAAGTACGAGCTGGTGCTGATCCGTGACGTTGACAGCCTCAAGCGCCAGGGCATCATTGACTCCACGGGCAAGGCGTTTGTGCCTGGCAAGGAGCCCAGTGAGGAAGACGACCCAACACTCAACGCGGCCGACTTCCAGTAGGCACTGCTGCGCGCGGTTGACTGCCCAGCTGGTGCGGACACAGTGGGGGGGTTGTCAGTCGCTGCTTTCCATGACACTGCACTGCACATGGCATGTCATGTGCTGCGCATGACACGCGCAGCATCTCCAACAGCAGACTTGCTGCAGCTGGCTCTGTTGCCGTGGGTGGCAAGCAGCGCCACGCAATGCCCAGCACAGCGGCACCCTTGCACGCATGGCAGGCGGAGGCTGTACCACATGGCTGGCGCAGGATGCTAGCATACCGGCATGTGTTGGCAGCCCAAACACGATGCCGCCATTTTGCATTTTCACTAGCTAGGTGTTCAAAGCATCAGAGGCATCTGTTGTACACACCAGGACCTTGACAGTCAAGGCCTTCCTCTTTTTGAGCACACTTTCCTATCACTGGTGCCACCACCAGACAGCACATGTATTGGTGACACACAAGCTTCGATACACCTAGATACGCCGACTTTTTGAGGGGTGTGATGCTTGCAGTGTCCATTTGCTGCTCTGCGTTACTGGTGCTGCCGCTGCATGCACCGCAAGCATGTGCACAATGTCACCATACCCTTGGTCTCGCCACCCACAGCATGCATGTCACTCGGTGTTGCAACAGCCACACGACACCAACACAGAAGACGTTTTGGATGAAAACGTTTCATGTGTGCCGCCAAAACAGAGGCATATGCGCACACCAGAAAGTGTGCACCGCCAGCCTTTTTCCCAAATGCCACTGCCTTGGAGGCGGAATGTGGCAGCTAGCACTGTTTGCAGACTGTACATGTGGTCCACATGCATGGCGTCCAGTGTGTGTGTGACAGCGCAGCCACCATCCTGTGCTACCACTACCTTGGCGTCAGCGCTCCAACAGTGTGCATGACGACAAGGCATTGCGCCGGTATGCATCACATCATGATCCACATACAAAAGGTGCCTTTACCCATGGCCACCAGCTGTACACCATGTTTGTGCACCTGTTACTAGACGTGCCTCAAGTGGCACTGTAATACACACCCCAAGTGACACACAGACTCCCCCCAAGTGACTCACAGAGTCACCTGCTCTTTTCAGCACTCAGCGACCTTCCATCGCCTCATCCAGCGTCAGCAGCAGCCGCCGCTCTCCAGGCTCCAGCTGTGGTGACCGATGCACCACGCCACTGCTGAGCCCACCCAGTAGCATGAGCACATCACCACGCCCTGCCCGCTGCACTTTGTCCGGCTGCCCTTTACAGACAGCCATGTTGCCGCGGTCAGCTGCCAGCGCCGCCCTGTCCACATGGGCGTCATCCAGCCACTCCGTACCTAGTTTGTGGACGCAAGCACATGCCATGTTGTGCAACAGAGCAAAGGCAGCAAAAGGGCAGGTGAGATTGGTGGCTGCCAGCGCCAATGGTGCCATCACGATGAGGCATATGGTATGAAGTGCAAAGGCTGGTCTATGTCGGTTCCAGCATCAATGCTGCCACGCTGTTTACGACACGGCTTTGGCGACAACTCACATGAGTCCGGTAAACCAGCGTGAGGAGTTGGTGGCAAACACAACAGCCAGCCTGAACAGTGACTACAATGTACACCATTTCCAAACTTTGAGGTGCCAGACATTCCCTGTGCGCGCATGCTTGTGGTAAGCAAGCATGTCATGTTACGTCTGCCTGGAAAGTGCACCAGCCGCCCAGAGCAGTACTGTGCACTGCTGTGGTGATAACGATTTTGCTCACCTGGTCCTGTGTATGTGCAGAGCCCTCGCAGGAAAACCTGCAACAAACACATTCATGTACAGGCAGTTGGCGGCACCAATCACAACAGCATGGTCAACAATCAGGCGCTACCGCAGTACAAGCTTAAGCATGCAAGTAAACCCACGGCGCACAGCTTGCCTGTATGTACGGGCTACAGTATGGCCATATGAGACCCACAGCAGTAGCAGCAGCAGCAGGAGTACATGAAAACACATCCAGGAGCGACAAGCTCTAGGGTTCCCACCATGTGTGGCACGCATGATGACAAGTCAGGCATTTATGGTTCCGTAATTTACGAAGCACCCTGCGCCAAACGCACCTTGTCATAGTGAAACTTGGGACACCTGGTCTTCTCCCCCAGCTCCAGCTTCACATCCAGTCGCGGCCACTCCCCTGCACCAGCCCTGCCCCCATGCCGCAGCACACTAGCGTATTCCTGAATCACAGCAGCAATATCTCGCCTGAGCCACTCCACCGCCTGCTTGCTGCTGGCATCTTCCCCGCTTGCCGCCGCCATAGGCTGCAGCAACCGCTCCACCCACTCCCCGCTCTCTTGCGGGCTCACAGCCTGAACCTCTACGCGAAAAGGCTGCGATAGCCGGCACAGACGGTCTACGGAAGCGGCAGGCGGCACCAGCTGCTGCTGCCGCTGCTCCTGGCCTTCTCTCGTGAGCACCAGAATATTGGCTCCTTGCGTCAGCACGCAGGGGTCGTATGCCAGTTCTGAATCGTGGCTGGTGCTTCCGCTTCCCCATTCCAGCACCGTACTGGTACTGCTAGGCTGCTGATGGCGTCGCTGCTGCTGCTGCCGCTGTCCTGTGGCAGCACCAACCAGCTCCAAGAGGGAGCCGGGCAGGGCTTGCCTCCTGGTATTCGTAATGCACCTCCGCTCCCCGAACTGCGAGGGCGTGGCCGGAACCACCTGCTGCTTCGTGCCACGTCGGCAGCACGCGGGGGGGGCGAAGGCCGTCGCCTCTGACAGTAGCACCACCAGCAGCGCAGCCAGGAAACAGGATCGCAGCGCACGAGTCGTCGCCATGGTTCTTCCCTGCACCACCTGTGACTCACACACACACACACACTTTCAGCGGAGGTGGGATTTTTGACCGCAAATTTGTTTTGAAACGTTCAAAATCTGGAACTGTAATTCGAGCGGCTCGTGCTTGCGGGGTGGGCACACACACACCTGACACAGCGGACACCAGCGCTATCCGCAATGCTCGGCTCTCCCATGTAGCGCGCGGACCACAAGGGTGACCTCATGGAGCGGCGGCAGTGCGAGTCGGGTGGCGGCAGTCGAGTCGGCGGCAATTCTGCCAGCCTCAAGGCAGAGCGAGACGCATCATGTGCGGCAGCAGCTGCTGCTGCGCTTGCAGCAGAGGAGAAGCGGTACTTAAAGCTGGGCAGTGCCCCCAGCGTGTACGGACCTCGCTACACGGAGCTGGAGCTGGAGATGGCTAGGCTGCAGTGGCGCAAGCACAGGAACGACAGGAGGATCGCTGCTGCTCTGAGCGTGAGCAGACAGCTCAAACAAAGGGATACCGCCTTGGTTGGCGCCATCACGGCGCAGAGGTCACAGGAGCGTTCTCAGCGCATCTACTCCATCATTTCAGAGGAGAGGAGTGTGTCGATGGCGCAGGCGCTGCAGCGGGCGGTGGAGGTGGCCAGCTTGCGACGACCGCAGCCTGCGCATCAGGAGAGGCAGGAGTGTTTGCTGCGCCAGGAGCGGGCCAAGCTCGGCGTGGGAGTCAGTTGCAGAAGTGCCAGCGCCAAGCAAACGTTGATTTAAGCCAAGGCGATTGCAAACAGGCAAGTGTCCTGCTGGCAATGTCCAACCGGAAGTCGCCTGTGGTGCAGCAATCCCTAGCGAAAACGCTGGGGGCGCACCGCAGCACAGTAGACGTTCTGCCGCTCAAGCAGCGGGCCGAGTTGAGGCATGCAACCTGCTGGACGACAGCAGCAGCTAGGATCACATTATTTCTGTATAATTTGATGACATTTACCTATTTCTTGATGTGTTTTCAGTGTCCTCACGTTGCTGCAAGGAAGCTGCTTGGTGTGTGCGAGAGCAGAGAAATGCATCATGTGGCAATGTGCTAGAAACACGCTAACACACCTAGCCACCACAACAAAAAAGGCACAACATTTTCTACTGCTCTGGCTGATGCTGTTTGTGTATGCGTTGCGTGTTATTTGTGTGCAAACTGACTGCAGCTGCTGACAGAAAAAAAGTTGTTCACCAACCTCACAATAGCCCCCCAACCGTGCATCCCAACTACTGCTCATCACAGCCGATTCTGGTTGCTTCATTGACTGTGCCAGTGGTAGCCTGCTGGTGCTGCACGCTACTTGGTGCCTGCAAATGTAGCAAGCAATTGCTCGCCATTTGCGGAGCTGTAGTGGCAGCCGAAGAGGTGCGTACCAAGAGAGCGATTTTTCCGAACCAGCGGTGTGGTGCGAGGAGGTGAGCTGGTGCAGGCACATGTGCGTGTTGCGCCAAACAATGCATCCAGAAGCCCAGAGCAGTGAGAGCTGTAGCAAACACTTCAAGGGCGGCCACCGCGAAAAAGTGTATTTTGTACACAACATCAGTGTATGTAAGCGCATGCACACTGCGCTGTCACCAAAGGCACAGCTGTGATCAGTCAAAAAAGTGCCCTGCCACGAAAGTGACAGGCGCATGTTGTGCGCAATTGGTAAGTCACACCCACTGAACTGCCACAGAATACCGATACACTCTCACCCAAACAGACCCTTCTGCACAAAAACCCCACCAGGGCTTGCCCCGTGCTCACGGCGTGGCACAGTGCCATACACCGATACCTGCCGGATGACATGTATCAAACACAGAACACGGCCATGGTTCCAAGCACAGCGGCCAAGGCCATTGCTGCCGCGCTCACGCCGGCGGCAGCGGCGCCGCTGATGCTGTTGCCTATGGCACTGGGCCCCACGCCGTAGTCCGCAGTCTCGACACACGCTCCTGAGCCGTCGCACTCAAAGCCAAGTGCGCACTCATAGGTTAAATCGTCGTCGCGGCACGCCGTGGAGGCGCCAGAGGTGCTCAGGCACACGGGTTGGTTTTCCTTTATGTCAATGAGGCAGTACTCGCCTGCAGGGGCCATAAGGGGCACGCGTGCAGGGGGGGGAGGGGGGGGGGGTGAGCAACATGTACATATATTTCATGTATTTGAGCAACATGTACATATATTTCATGTATTTGAGCAACATGTACGTGTATTTCATGTATTTGAGCAACATGTACATGAATTTCATGTATTTGAGCAACATGTACATGTATTTTGTGGGTTTGGTCTTGTGCAAGCGAGCAGCTGTTGCGCAAGCAAGAAGCAGCCACAGTGCGCACACCAGTTGCTGTGGCAGTCACTTGCTTGTCCATGTCATTTCTGCACATGCCATGCAAAGTCGTGCTGGGTATGGATGAGCAAGTGCATGGTATGACGGCAGCACGGCGTACCTGGCTTGCACGTGAGCACGCCGTCCTGTGCGTCCGAGAACGACGTGCTGTTTGATGACGCGGTGCCAATGGCGTAGCCGTTGTCGCACAGCTTCTCGCCAGGCCCCAGGCAGTTGGCATCGCCGGCAGAGTCGAACAGGCAGTCCTGGTCAGCAGTGCACACTTCCGTGGAGCCTTTGCCATCCTCGGCCTCGCAGATGCTCGAGCCCGCCGGCAGACACTGCCCGTTCTTCTTATTGTCGAACTTGCACTCCTCCGTGGCAAGGCACACGGTGGGCTCTGCTCAGCAGTAGAAGTGTGCGCACACAGAGGCAAGGGGCGAGCGGTGGAACGAGTCAGTCATAGTTACTCGGTGTTGTGCAGCGAGTGGTGGCTGATTGCCACCCATTGTGTGCATGTGCGCTTGTGCTGGCAGGTCCAAGCGGGGCGCTGCGTGCCCAGCAAGTGGCAATACATGTTCTGCGCACCCTGGCATGTTATCTTATCTTTCAACAAATGCAGTCACTACATTATATACCAGTGCTGCGGACTGTTCTGTTACCAAAAAAGTGCCCAGTGTTTAACCCTGTGTGTGTCTATACCATAGTACCGGTAAACTCTATGCACCAGCCTTGCACCCTGCAACATGCCCCCCGACTACCAACTGCACCGCACGCACGTGTCATGTGTGAGGGTAGGGCACTTCCCCCAAACCACGCACTTGACAACCTAAATATTACCAGTACGAGCTTGCGCCCGCTGCACAGCAGTGTTGTTGACCAAGCAGCAACCAGCAGCCATGCGGCAGCCCGCAGGAGACACACACCTGGTCCACCGCCGTCGCACAGCTGGAACCCCTCCTTGATGCAGACGGGCTTGCCGGCCTCGCTCACCACGCACGTGGCCTCAGCATCGCACACGGTGTACCGCCCCTTGTGCCCCGTCTTGCCGTTGGTGCACATTTTGACCGTGGGGGGCAGGCAGTGGCCCTCCCCGTGGGGGTCCAGCACGCACTCCGCCGCGCCAGGCGTGCACAGCACCTTCTTGTAGCCAAAGTCGCAGTAGTTGCGCTCGCCCTTGGCTAGGTCAGTGTTTTCGATGCAGTACGCTGCGCCGCGGGTCTTGCCGCCAATCTGAGGTGCGGAGCGCAGGGGGTTCAGGGTGGGTGTGAGGAGGGTGTACACCGTGCTCCCGGTGTGAACTGCACATGAGGGGCGCATGCATGTGGTTGTATTTATTTGCACTCGTGGGCGTGCAAGTGCCCAAGCCATGGCACATGCGCGGCAGCATATACACGGACTCACAACTCTGTACTTGGAGCATACACGTGGTATGCATGCAGTGGCATGCAACATGTGCACAGGACTCAGGTGCTGCTGGTGCTCAACAGGCGGGCGCAGCGTGCAGAAGCAGCTCACCTTGAATTGTTTGGTGACGCACGTCTGCGTATCAGCCGCGCACAGCCTGTATGCATAAGGATCATACAGGGTGCTAAGCTGTGAGTTCTTGGTCGGGAACCCCACGTACTTGGGCACAGCAGCGGTGCGGTCAGCGGGGAAGTCATCAATGGTGCTGGTGGTGGTGGGGGTGTCGTCGAGCGACGCACTTGAGAAGGTCGGCAGAGGGGCGGGAATCCAAGACAAACTGGCGCTGGCATCACCCAGTGCAGCTGCTCAGTTGGCGCGAAGAGGCATGGGAAGGAGAGAGGGAGTGCGATGAGTCAAGGTGAGGAGAGGAGTAATGGGCGTGCAGCAACAGTCGTGGTTGAATGCATGAGTATGGTGGCGGCAAGGCGGCAGCTGCTGCCCAATAACAGTGCTGCAGTGACACCAGATGATGTGCCTTTCCCACTTGGCTGTGCACTTGATGTGTCGTCCGCCTATTAGGAAGTAGGCTATATGTGCGCCTTGTGCCGTGTATACTGTCTGCGAGCCTGCATTTCGCAACCCTTAATGCTGCCATATCCACAGGGCCAAGCTGGCCTTACCAAGTGTGAACATGCCCAGGTGCAGCAACCTGCATCCATTAAGTACTTGTGCACTGGCTTGAATGTGCCCATACTTGCCACCTGCATGCTTTGTGTGCCATGGAGTACGTCACGCGGCGACTCCCAACTGGGTCTGGAGACAAAACAGCTCAATAATTGTGCACTCCCTTTCCCGTTGTCTTGGCCTGGCTGCACCACAGCGTCTTTCAAATACTTCAGCAGAGGTACTTGCCAACGGATGGAGCCTGCCAACTTGCTACTTGTTGTTGGTTGCAGCGCCTCGGCCACACTCACCCTCAGTGATGTCCCCGCTGTCGCACAGGACATCGGTAGGCAGCAGGCAGCGCGGCGCTCCATAGCTGTCGTGCACACACTTGTGGTCCGCGTTGCAGCACAGCAACCCGTTTGAAATGTCGCTCGACACACCAATTTCGCCTGTGAAGTCCTTTGCCTTCCCCGTCCCCAGGCACGGTGTCTCTTTGAAGAGGCAGAGAGCTGGGGCCGCGGTGGGCGCAGGCGTTTCAGGCACCGGCGCCTCGGTCGCCTTGGGTGCGTTGGTGGCTTTGGGCACAACGACGGGCGCCACAGTTGCGGCAACCACGACGTCGTCATCACTGGCGGGGGCAACGGTGGCGACAGGCAGCTGCCGCGCAGTGATGCACTGTGCGTTGGCCAGCCACAGCAGGCAGCAGCATGCCGCCCAGCGCTTGCCCATGCCCTTTGGTGCTGGGGTGTGGTGCAGGGTTATTGAGGTCGCTGCAGGTGCGCGCGCTGCCAATCTGGCACCAAGACAAGGCAAGGCAAAGGAGGTGGGTAATGCACATGGGGTCAGCGCCAGTGCACTTTTTCAAGAAACGGCAAGGTTTGTCTGTGTGTATTTAAAAAAAAGCTGTGAGTATGGTTAATCACAGCTGCACACAATAATTGCGGTGTACCTTGCCCACACGTGTACATGCACTACTGTACCACTGAGAAGTTTGCAATACAAGAGCGCGCAAATAAATTATGGTGTGTAGTTGCCTTCTTCAGCTCTCTTACTGTACGAACGAGATGGGTGTGACTGCCCTGATGGCGCGTTTGGTTGTATTAAAACAGTGTATGATGTGCCTACAGGGGTCCAGGAATGAAACATATCTACGATGTGGTGGTGGCATGCTGGTGGTTTGGAGGGGTGCCAGCATGCCAGAATATCGTGTATGTGCGGTGATGCTACTGGCTGGATCTGCCTCAGGCTCTGACGGAGCGTGCCATGGGTGCGCACTCGCGCCCCGCCAGCCTGTTCAGGCGCGCACCCCCTCTTGCGGCTGGCGACTGTTTGCTTCTTCTCCATGTGTACTACTGTGTGGTGGTTCACAGCGTGGCCGGGAAATTTTCTAGCAGCAACGCAGGCTTGTTTCACCACCGCGCCGTGGCAGCAGCAGCAGCAGTAGCAGTAGCAGCAGCAGCAGCAGCAGAGCACCAGGCATGTAATGTCACAGTGCTGGGGTGTATGGCTGCTGCTGTGTTTGCTGCTGTACACACACGTCGGGTGTCGAGAAGGCCAACCTCAACACGTCGTAAGCTGTCGGGAGCTGTGGGCTGACCGGCACAGGTGTGCATTTACGGGCTTGCAGGGAGAGCGGCGCATTGCCTGCTGCTGCTGCGCCTGGCTGCCTCACCCAGCTACACACTGCCTGCTGCTGTCGGGCCTGACAGCCCACCACCGCCAGGCAGTAGGGGTCAGAGAGTGCACACCCGGCTTATTTCCGCATGTCAAAGCCTCTCATGATGTCATCAGCTCACCTGCTCTTCTGGTGCGAGCCTTGGTCTCGCAGTCCGCCTTGGTCTCGCGCAGTGCGCCTTGAGTGCTGGTGGTGTGCAGCTACTCTTCACGCTGCTGTTGGGGGTTTGTGTTGTGGTGTGTGTGTGTGTGCTGCTGCTGCCGCCTCCGCTTTGCAAATTGACGAGTCAAGCACCCTTTAGAAGAAGCACCCCGCGCGGAAGGCGCCGCGGAATGATACCGATTCGCCACCAGAAAAAATGGGAACAGCAGCAGGGGGAGAGAGGAGTGCAAACCCCATCAAAACACACACACACACCAGAGACCCACAACACCGACCGACTACATCACATCTGCTGCTTGCTGTCGACATGGACAGGTGAGCCCGCTGATGCAACGCCTCGCGCTTGCTAGCTGGCGTTTCCGCTTGAATACGTCAACTGCTTTGCCGTGCGCGCCGCCGTGCGCAACCCCCTCCACCGGCGGCAATGCGGCAATCGAAAGCACGCAGCACCAAGGCCACCAGGCAGCAGCGTTCCTGCTTGGCATGAGACTAGCCAGTCCGGCGTGTGTGCGGCCCTGCCGCAAAACTGGCCTGTCGCAGCAGCAGGAAAGGGCCTTCAGTTTTGGTGGGCATCCAAAGCTCACAGTTTCTCGCGCGCGATTTAACTTCCTCTAGGTCACACCCGAGCCGGTCGGCGGCGCGCTACACAGTAGTGGTGGCTGCCGACTATGCACTAGCTTGCGCCAGCAGCAGCAGCGGCGCGCTCAGCTTACTTGCACAGACCCCGGCAGGATTTCACTCGACGCCTTGCAAACCCCTGCTCATACCTGACTTTGTCGAGAAAACTCGACAGCAGCAAGCCAACGACACACCCTGACCCCACCCTCCACTTCACCGACCCCGCCCCCGCGTGCACCACCCCCACCGTCACCGATCTGCAGAGATGGAAAACGGAGGCAGATGCAACCCGGGCTTGCTCGCCCAGTGGCGGTCGCAGAGCCACTTAGATCGCCCACCGACCCGGTTGCGCCCCGGCGCACGCAGGCCGTCGCCCTTGAGTCCAGCGCGTTGGGCATGTCCTCAGAAAGCATGGGGGGGCCTGACTCTCCCACCGAGGGCGCGCCCAGCCGCGTCAAGGTCTCGGGCATGCTGAACAGCATCAGGGGTGTCGCCAGCATCTTGCCCAAGAGGCAGCCGCGTGCGGTCACCAGGGTGCCATCAGACTTCGACCGCCTGGAGAAGGTGCCTGCATCGGAAAAAGCCAAAAACCTGTACAGCACCAACAAGATCCAGAGGTTCATCAAGGCACAGAAGGGTGAGGCGGCCGCCCCACAGTGCTGTAGTTGTGCTGCGCGGTGTGTGTCGTGCGGGTTGACATGTTTCAGTGCATGCATGGCATTCAGTGCATATGGCTTGTGCGGCAGCTGACTCTGCTTTCTGCGCAGCTGCTGCATTGAACGTAGTGTAATGTGGGCCTTCCGCTTCGACCACATCGCATTCAATCAGTTGTGGTTGCGGCACTTACTGCTGGCTGCCATGACACAGTCAGCACCATGGGTGCAAGCCCGCAGAACTCAGAATTGCATGCAGTGTTGCTTGTGCCTACCGATGCTGACACACGCGCACTGTCACCGCTCTTTCCTTCCTGTGACAATGCAGGCCAGGCACCCAGCAACGGCAGCGGACTGGCACCGGGCCGTTTCAATGGCCAAAAACCGGACCCCCAGGTGTGTGCTGCCCTCATGCTTGCTGACACTTTGCTCAGAGCTGCCAGTGCCGAAGTGCTCACAGCCGCAACTGTTGTGTATGCAAATGTATTATACGCTGTGCGCAGCATTGCCGCGGCTCTGCGGCACATGTGGCACTGACAGCTGCTGCCATGTCATGCGTCCATGTGCCGACCTGTGCTCCTCAATGCAGGCCAAGAGGTTCCTACGGAGGGAGCCATTCATCTGGCTGGCGGTGCTGGCCAACGTGGCGACCGCTGCGTACTACCTGTACTGGCGCATCACCGGCGGCTCCATCACCAATGTGCAGAATGGGATGGTGGACTGGGACCTGGAGAACGACTTCACGTGAGCACAACTGCATCTCGCAAGTACTCCTGAAGTCTTTGTAAACAGCAGTGACAGCAGCATTGTGGCATGCAGTGCATCCGCGTGCCGAGGCTTTTGCTCAGGCTGCTGGCACTTGCTATGCAATTGTTAGTGGTAACATCCGCTGCGGCCAATGCTACCTTGGTTTTTCTGCTGTGCACACTGCCTAGCAACCATACTGCTGCACAAAGACGCAAAGCCCTGACTTGTCAAGTATGCGGCCACCACCACGCGCTTGCTGTGACATAACAGATACGCCAACTGCCCAGGGGACAACGTGGTCAGCATCGACGACTGCACCGTCGTCCCACCTGACAGCGAGCTGCCACCGCAAATAGGGGACCAGTGGGTCCTGGACAACCCTGGCCCCATCTGGGTGGTCATCTACGCATGGGTGTTCTTTGCTGCGGAGGCGTGCCTCATCTTTGGCATCATGATTGGACACACGCAGCGCCTGTTTGCCGTTGAGGTGAGTGAGAGGCGGTCTGCCCAGCGGCGGCTGCTACACCACCACACGGTGCTTGCACTGGGACCCATACACGCGTCTTCGTCCTGTCACTGCATGTCGATGCGGTCACCAGTAGTGACAGCACCGCCCAGGGCAGCTATGTCACTGTCAACCGTGTCTCCAGTGGCGTCACTTGTGCCCCTACTGCCAGCCATCACCTGCCGCGCCCTCACACGCTGTTTCACCACCTTCTACTGCCCCTCCTCCTGCTGCTGCTTAGCGCATTGTGGTCAACATGGACGACCTAGCCATGGTTGACGAGTCGGTCACCTACAGCAGCCGCGTGGCGGTGTTTCTGCCAACGGCGGGAGAGAAGCCGGATGTTGTCCTCAAGGCGCTGCTGGGCTGCCTGTCGCAGCGCGGCTGGGGCAACGCCGGCAAGAGGACCTACCTGCGCGTGATTGTGCTGGATGAGAAGAGGCGCAGGTGGGCCATGCATTCGCACCACCGTGTGTTTGCAGGTGCTGCTGTGCGGCTGGACAGGGTGCGTTGCTGCGCACACGTGCATGTTTGTAAACACATACTTCTTCTTGAAGTACTTCAGAAGTACATGTTTACAAATGGGAGTCAGCAGGCAGTTCACAGGTGCTTGCTTCTGATTGAATGGCGCACCGTGCACTGACATGAGATGCAGTGGTCATGGATGTGGTGCTCCATGGCTGGCTATTGCGCTTGCGTAGCCTTTCTTTTATTATCAGCATGCACCTGAAAACTAGTGCATGTGCCTGCAACCGTGAGGTTTGTCAATAACGTCGTGTACAGCACAAAATCACCAACTGCAGTACACGCCAGTGCCACAGACAGCACTGCACGCAATGTCTTACAGATGCCTGTGTGGTGCACTCTGGCTGTGCGACCCTTGTACCTCATGTGCCGTTTCAGGGGCGTGCTGGCGCTGACGGCGGCAGTGTACAAGCTGTGCGAACTCATGCAGGACGCAGACCTCCAGCGCATCCTGCTCTTTGAGGGCGTCATAGACGCGCACTGGAACGCCATCTCGGTGTGGAACTGGTGGAGCAAGGGGGGTGGCAAGGCACGCAAGTACCTGCACGATGACCCAAGGCTCTACGAGGTCAGCACACCGGCAACAGAGTATATGGCATGCTGTCTCTGGTGGCTATGCCCTCGTGCAACAATGTGTGTTTTTGTGTGTGTGCTGCGCGGGGTGCTTGCTGTGCCACATGCGGCATTGCAAGTCTGCTGCCGCCTGCATGTCGCCTGTGCGATGACTGGCGGCTGGCGGTCGTTTGTTGTACCGTATGTATGCAGAAGCTGACAAGCGGTGGTGTGCTGGGTGCCTGTTTGCTATCCCACACATGCAGATCTGTGCTATCATGGAGCTCATGGAAGACATTGCCAAGAACGAGAATGGCGGCAAGGGGAGCTTTGGCAAGGTCAAGAAGGCGTCACAGGTAAGCAGCAGTAGCAGCACCCTATAGACAGCTCACTTGCATTCACCCCCATATGGCTGGCAAACAGCAGTTTCATGCATAAAACACAAAGTATGTGAGGGGGCCCTGTTTTCTTTGCCAGTGGCAGCTTGGTTGCGAACGCCCTGCAAGGAAGGTGCCATGCTTGCGTGCGGACCTGCAGTTCCCTTGTGTGTGTGCTTGTTTCAGATACATGTATGCATTACTAAAACCACTTCACCTGAAGGAACCCACGTGACCCACTACAAATAATCACACTGCTCTCTGACTGCTGCTGTTGCTGGGGTCGCTGCAGTCGGCCAAGGGCGAATTTGATGAGCACATTCAGTCGATGTTGGCCGAGCTGTGCAATGGCGGCACCACGATTGCGCCTGGTTTCATCAAGCGGTTTGAGGGGGATGAAGCCCTGCCGCGTGTCATCTACTACTCGAGGAAGGAGACTGGCACACCCAAGGTGTCGCCCAAGGCTGGCAACAGTGAGTGCCGCACACTTGCACAAACAACCACTTGCCTGCCAGCAAGGCTCACAGTACCTGGCGGTGAAAGCGCGCTTATACACTGCATGGCAGTCCAGGCGCATAACAATATATACACTGTTGGGTGGAGCCATGTGTGCTGCCGCTGCATGTATGTGCACACTTATAGATGCTCGGCACCCAGTCCCTGCCACCGCGCTCATCATATGCAACCCAGCCCGTTACATGATGGCGGCGCCTCTCACAACCGTGGTGGTAACCTAGCTGCCACCTCGCTCTCCCCCCCGCCCTCCGTGCAGTGAACGCCGCCATCTTCCCCATGGACTACCCTGAGATGCCGCCACTCATTGGCAACAGCACCATTGTGGTGGTGGACGACTGCCGCCACCAGCTGCAGCCAGAGTTCCTGCAGCGCACCGTGCCGTACTTCTTTGAGCTGCACAAGCCCACGCAGACGTACACGTGGGCCAAGGTGGCGTTTGTGCAGACGCCCCAGCGCTTCCCTTTGCAGAAGGAGAAGGATGACCCCCTGGGCAACCACGCGGCCATGCAGTATGATGTTATCAACCACGGCAAGGTGAACACACATGCATGCGCACATGCGCACCCGCGCTGTAACTTGCCGCATGCACTGCAATACTTGGTGCGGGGGCCTGGCCGGGACGGCAGGCCAGCAGTTCTGGGCCAGTAACGCATTTATACTCAATTATGAAACCGTTCGCATATATGGGCGGATGGTGGTGTTCCTGGCACCTGCACCAGGGCTGGCGGCTTGGGTTATGCTCATGTGGTGTGGCTGCTCATGTCGCTGCTCTCTGCTGCGCCGAGTGCGCCACTCGTGCTGCTGCTTTGCTGCTGCATACATGCAGGACGGCATTGGTGCGGTTGGCTCCAGCGGACACGGCAGTCTTTGGCGCGTGGCTGCGCTGCGCGGCCTGGACGCCAAGGGCCGCGCCTACGCTGACCCCAACAACCGCGGTCTGGTGGGACACAAGCTGGGCTTCCGCAGCGAGATGGTGCGTGCCTGCCTGTGTGTATACAGCAGCATGGAACAGTGGGGCACGCTGACTTGCTAGGGCGTCAGGGCTGATGGACACATTGCTTCAGTGCACGCGTGCCATGGTGCAACTGTCCCCATGCACCCCCACCCTCCCAGCCATTGCAGCGTTATGCCAGGCTGCACAATGCTCTGTGGCCTCACCTGAGCAACTCCTGCGCTGCTCCTTTCTGCCGCTGCTGTCCGCTGCAGCTGATCGAGGACACGCACACCAGCCTTGAGATGTTCCGCGCGGGCTGGCGCAGCGTGTACATCAACGAGCCAGGGGAGCACCTCAGCATCTGCACGCACCAGCCCGACAACATTGGCTGGCGCATGAAGCAGGTGCGTGCATTTTTCCTCCTGTCACGCGCCTTGGATGCCTTGCACGGCGGATGGCACGTGTTTCAACGTGCGCTGGCACCAGCAGCGTTGGGCTGGGTCACTTGTTGTGCTGCGCTTGTGCACCTCACATGCTGCAGCGCCGTTACAGCCGCCTCTACTCACAATCATGTATCTTTGTTTTGTGCTGCCTGCAGGTGCTTCGCTGGCACCAGGGCGCGGTGCAGCTGCTGTGGTTCAAGGGCCCCTGGTACACCACCCTGAGCCCGATGGCGCAGTACCCCACCATCTGGCACCGCATCTATGGCTTCGACCAGTGCACCTACTACATGCAGGTGTGCGCCCCCTCGCAAAGCAGCTCTTGCGCTGAGCACAGGCCTGTGTTCAACAAGCTGTTGCCTTCATACCCTCTGCAACAGCAGCCGCAACATACACTTGAAGTGTGGTCCCCTGAGCTGCCATGTCTTGATGTTGCAGATGCCGCCAGCACGTGCTCACTCTGCACAGGCCTCTGTTGAACAAGCTGTTGCCTTCATACCCTCTGCAACAGCAGCCGCACCATACACTTAAAGCGTGCCCCCCTGAGTGCCGTGTCTCTACGTTGCAGATGCCCACAACACGTGCTCACTCTTGTGTACTGTGACCGCTTCGCTGCTCCGCGCAACGACAGGCCATCCCTGGGTACATGCTCCTCATCATGCCCATCGTGTACGGAGTCACCGGCCAGGCCCCCTTCAGCGCGACTGTGTTCGACTTCTTTGTGCGCTTCATCCCGTTCATCTGCACCGGTGAGTGGAGCACACATGCGCAGTGCATCTCAAGTATGCAGATAGCAGTGGAACAGGACTGCAGTGCAAGTGCGCCAGCACACCCGCCTGCTGTTGTGGCAATGGTTTTCGATGCATGCACCGCATGTATATATGTATGCATATACATGTGAACTCACGCGTTTGCAGCTGGCTTGGCACTTGGCAAGCGAAACATGTTATCAGCAACGCCATGCATGTAGTCTTTGACACCGGTCCACACAAGTCATCACTTTGCACTAAGCATCTTCAATGTTGCTGCTGCTGCGCTTCCCACTGCACTTGCAGCCATCCTGCCCACGGTGATATTGGGCACTCGCAAGGGTGTGGATGCGGACCGCCTTGCGCGCGATGAGCAGGTGAGCACACATCACAAAGCGCGCAACCGGGCACGCATGCCTGTTGCAAAGCACATTCGCAGCATGCTGCTGCTGCACATGGCACACCAAGCTCCTCCCAAATGTGCCTGCCAGGTGTTGACTGCAGCCATTGTTCGTGCAGCATGCAGTCTGTAAACTCTCCGCACTGTGCATGTATGGCTATTGCCCTTGCCATGGGTCTCACTCACAATATGCCACTGCGCCTCCGCTGCCTGTGCTGCCCGCCAGGTCTGGCTGAGCACGACGTACCTGCAGATGTACGCCTTCTTCTCCATGACCTACCAGATCTTCACCTGCGCCAAGGCCGGAGATGCGTGGACCGTCAAGGCACCCACATGGCCCCTTTTTGTTGCCTTCTTCGGCGAGTTCATTGCCATCTTCGGCGGGCTTGGCTGGCTCATGTGAGTGTGCTGCCTACAGTGAGGACCTTCTGCCGCGTGCCTGAACACCACAAGAGTGTACTGCTTGCAAAGTACGGCTGCATGGCGGCAGTGCGATGTGAGGCAGGCAGTGCGCAAATGCGGCGCTGCCACCAGCGCTTGTGCCTTGAGCGAAGCACCTACCACAGTAGTCCGTGATTGCACCCACTTAACTGATGCACACACGTGGCAGGCAGCAAGCAACACATTGTTTGTCGGCCAGCTGCTTTTGTAGCCAACTGTAGTGCCCTACAACTTACCCTTGTCTCCCCTCTACCTGCCCGCCACCCTCCCCCGCACTGCAGCTACTTCAATTTTGAGAACGCAAGGATACAGAACGACGCATCCAACGCCGCCGAGGCCCTCGCCATCGACCAGAACAACGAGCTCCTGCGCCTGCAGGACCTGCCCCCCACCCTGCAGGGCGATGCCTTTGCTGCGGCCAACGCAGATGGCACGCTCATCACCACGCGCGAAGAGATCATTGCCAACCTCATTGGCTACCCCAGCGTGGACTGGTTCCTCAACTTCATATCGGTGCTGCTGAGCGCCGCCATGGCGATTCACGCGCTGTGGCCCATGGTGGCCATGCAGAGGGGGTGGAAGGTCCTGTCCCTCTACCAGACAAAGCTCGTGCTGTACATCGTTGTTGGCGGCATGATCATTGCCGTGTCGGGTGTGGCATACTTCCAGGCGGTTACCTACGGCAACGTGCAGAGCAGCTTGAGCACTATTGGCTTCTGAAGCGCTTGAGTGCTGGTGGGTTTTGAGATAGGCAACACAGGCAGCTCCTGTGTTTAGGCCAACTCCTGCCCATGCTCCTCCACTTTTTGGAACATTTCTGGTCCTCCCTGGTTGTTGTTTGCAGCGGCATTGTGTAATAGTCCTGGCCTGTTCTGCCACCGGGCTGTGTATAATACTTTGTTGTGGTGTTGAGTTGCAAGTGCTGACACCCTTGCTGCGTGCGGCACATGCTGCCTTCTTGTGTGGTGCCTGCTGCCGCTGTTGCCCATCTGTTGCGTGCACCAGGCGTGTTCGCTCGCCATGCCACACAATCCTGTCTAAGCCCAAACATACTTTGAAGTATACATCGCCTTGTCACATAACCATGAGCACCACCACACGCCCCTGCAATGCGACAACGTTGGCAAGAGCTGCTGCCAAGGGTTGCACCCATTTCTGTGCTGAGCTTCATGCCATCATGATTTAGTTTCAAATAAGTTATGGCGTCTGCTGAGCACATAGCGCTACTCCAAGTTCAAAGCTTTATCTCCACGTGACCAGTTTCTTAAGACACTTGTTTGCACAGGGTAGTGGAACATGATGTTCCTACAGTACTTGCAAGTGTCGAACAAAGGCGTGAGCTGCATAGTGCGCACCGCATAATTGACTGCCACCCCACCTCCCGCCATGGCGGCTTTGCAACCGGACTCGTGACCATTCATCCCACAAAGTTGCGGGACATGGCGCACCTTGTGTGTTGCAAGTTGAATCAAGTCACCACCAGGCAAAGCAGCAACCACCCCATGCACACACACACACGTGGGCATGCTCAAGAAGGGTGCCATTGCCTGGCCTGCCCCCGCTGCATCGGGTGGGGTGGCGCCGCCTGCGCCGTACACCCTGGCCAACCAGCGCGACAACCGCCGCTCCTACCGGACCTACACACTCTCTTCTCGGCCCTGGACTCAGTACAAAAAAGCGCGCTACGGCGCCGTGAGCGAGCGCATCAAGCACCTCTTGAAAAGCCGGCCGCGCCTCTGGCTCCGCGGCCCAGCACCGCTGCATGAGCTCTATCACGCACAGCGCGCGGTGCACGTTGCTCTCCTGGTCGCAGCCGCGCGGCACCTCCGGCCGCTCCCTCTTGACGCACACCGCGCTGGACACCTCCACCATGGAGAGCCCGTTCCAGGGCAGGCTCAGGGAGGGGCCGGCCGCCCCCACAACCACCTCGAACAACACAACGCCGTAGGAATACAAGTCGTTCTTGCCGGCGTTGCTGGCGCTGCCGCTGCTGGAAGCACTCCGGCGCCATCCACGCGACTGTGCCGCCGCCAAAGGCGCTGCGCCTGCTGCAGCTCGTCAGGAGCTGCGAGGTGCGGCTCATGCCAAAGTCCGCCAGCTTGGCGCGGCCGCCCTCAGTGAGCAACACGTTGTGGCTGCGGCGGGGGAAGAGGAGCAATGCGGCGTGAGTGTCAAAGCACCGGCAGTGGTGATGTGTACGCTGGTCGTGGTGAATGCCAATGTAGCATGCATGCTAGCACACAATTCAAGAAGCGTAGGAAGCTGAAGCTGCACACGCAGGGCCATGCCTACCTCTTCAGGTCTCGGTGCTACACGGTGTGCTGGTGCAGAAAGAGAAAGAGCATGCTGCTATGTACTAGCAGCTGGTGACGCTCAACCAGTGAGATCTTCTGCCACCATGTTGTTGAGCATGGTGAGCAGGCTTCCGCGCGGCGCGTACTGCAGGCACGTGCAGATGACAGCCCTGGGAGTGCGGCAGTTCTAAGCTGCGCGCAGCCGGCACCCCAGTTGAAGTTGAAGTTGGTGGAGGTTCCCAGCCAAAGGCACGTGCGAGTGCGCATATGGTGCTCTTGGCAGTGGCTGCGGCACAGTGTAAGGGTTGTGATCTGGCCAGGGAGCTTAGACTCTTGGAGTGTGGTGGCATAGCACGGCTGGCAAGCGCCCTACAACACCAGCAGCAGCCACGACGGCCACAAGGCTACGGGGGTAACCTCCCCCTGTTGCGTTGCACCTGCGTCATTATTTGCGAAGTGACCGCTAGCCAGCAGAGGCGGCAACATGCGCTGACTCAGAGGCGGCTACGGTATGTCCCCAGCTAGGGTCACGTCCATGTGTCCCAAAGTCCGGGGCAATGGTGCTACATGTGCGGTCTCAGCAGTAACAAACACTTCAAAAGTTTGTCCTGCCAGTCACAAACACTTTTGCCCTGCCAAGCACGTAGACAGGCAGCGGGTGATGCAGGCTTGCGCGCGGCCCTCACTTCCATGACGAGCCTGAGCTCCGTGAGTGTAGTGGACCAGCCATGCACGTCCACAATCCGGGGGTGCTGCATGGTGGCCAGGATGTACAGCTCCTTGATGAAGCGGGTATACATTTTCTGCAGCTGGTCGGGCAGCAGGTCCCCATGTACATCACCTGCTCGTGGCAACAGCAGCACCAACAGCACCAGCAGCCTTGGCAAGCGCGCCACGACACCAGCAGCCATGGCGACCACAAAGCTGTGAACC